>JANUSC010000711.1:0-54529 GCA_025200525.1 Camellia lanceoleosa | reverse complement strand
AGAACGCCACCACAAAGATTTGAGTTGAGGAAATCTACAAAGGGAATGAAACTGACCCACAAGAAAGTATCCTCCCAATAAATTTGTCTTGATTCGATCGAGGGAATGGAAGCTACCAAGAAGCAATTCAGGCATCTGAAAGATGATTGGAAAAGGCCGCCTGGAAGGAGATTTCTTGTAGAAAATCACATATAGATTTAGTGAAGGACCCCTGGGGAGAAAATTTTGCTTGAAAAATAAGTGGGTTTCAAAATTGAAGAATGATAGAAAGAATGTTCCACGAAATTACCTGGCGGCGTCTTGTTGGCAAAGGCTTTGGGCAAAAAGGCATTGACTTTGATGCGGGAATTTCTGGCCGGTTGTGAAGATGTCTTCCTATTGGTTAATACTTAGCATACGCAAGTATGAACCTTCAAGTTGAACAACTTGATGTGAAGACCCGCATTTCTTCATGGTGATCTTGAAGAAAAATTGCATAGAACCTTGGAAGGTTTTGTAGAAAGGAAAAGAGATTTGTTTGCAAATTGAAGGATTTGTATGTTACCAGCAATGACAATGGCTAAATTTGACTCTTTCATGATGAATAATGGTTTTCTAAATCCTTGACCATTGTGTGTTTGTGAAAAAAATTTTACTAGGATGGCAAATTTATTATTCTTTTGCTTTATGTTGATGACATGTTAATAATTGTAGAGTCAAGATTCTACCGCCGATTAACAAGTTGAAGGTAGAGTTGAGGTAAATCTTTTTGCTATGAAAGATTTGGGGCAACAAATACTTGAGTATAGAAAAAGTGTTCGGCTGATCGCAAGAGGGGCCGGTTGGTTGTCTCAAAGGAGCTACATTGAAAGCTTCTTGAGAGATTAACATGGATAAAACAAAGCCGGTTGGTTGTCACTTGCGAGGTCACTTCAAACTTAGTTAAGATCAATGTCCTACAAGTGAGAAAAGACAAAGAAATGTTGAAAGTTCCTTATGTGATTGGTTTGCGCGTTCTTTGATGTGCGCTATGGTTTGTATCAAAATGGTAGGATATTGCTCCTTACATGGATTGGTGTGAGTGAGTCGGTTTCTCTCCCTGGAATTAAGATGCAGAACATTGGGCGTTAGTACAAATGGATTCTAAGATATCTTCGAGGACTTGAAGGCCTTGTCGCTTGATGTTTTGGAAATGGGAAGCCGATGCTTGATGGATACGAGATTCGACATAGTGTAGTGATGTTGATTATGAAATCTACTTGAGGTGTTTGATGACTTTTGCGAGAATTTGTGGCATGGCAATCTAAATTACAAAAATGTGTTTATCTCTCTCAAGCTAAAGGCTGAATTTATTGCTATTCTGGAAGCTTGCAAAGAAGAGTTATGGTTGAAGAAATTTTTTTGCAAGAGTTGGGTTTGGAAGCAAAGAAAGTATGTGCTTTATTGTGATAGTCAAAGTGCTATTCACTTGAGTAAAAATTCTACTTTTCATTGAGATCGAAACACATTGATGTGAGATACCATTGGATTCGTGATGTGTTAGATTGATTGTTGCAACTCAAAAAGGTTCACCTGAGATGATAATATTTGAGATATCTTGACAAAGACTTTGTCGAACAAACATTTAAAGTGTCGAACTTTGGCGGGTATGGTTGATGTCTCCACCTAAATCGGTGGGGGAGAATTGTTGGGTATACCTCCTTATTGGAGTGTGAGACCCAATTGGTTTTGGAAAAAAGTTTTAATTTGGCTTGGTTTTAGGTATAATATTTTTATATATTATATTTGTGGAGGCTAATCAATTGGGATACAATTAGGGTTTGATTACAAAACCCTACATTCATTATATTATATTTATATTGGAGGCATTATTGTTGGTTCTATACACACTAAGAAAAAAGTGGCGGCTGATATACTTCCTCGACAATAGTGCCCGTGTATGGACAATTGGTGAGGTTTGGTGAACAGTGCTTGATTTGTTCAAGTTTTTGTTTCTTTTGTGTGAAAGTTGATTTGGTTAGATTATTTTGGGTGCGTCTTCAACTCACAGTTCACGAAGATTTTGGTTCATCTATTTGGTGAGGTCTTTCCTCTTGTTTATTTGTGATTATTTGGAATTCACCTAAGGGTGATTTTGTGAGACCATTAGTGTCTCGTTTATGTCGTTGAAACTTATTTAGTTGATAGTGGAATCGGATTTGATCCCATGGGCGTACCTCACATTGAGGAACCACGTAAAATTCTTGTGTTGCCTTTGATTTAATTTTTCCGCATTAGTTTTATTCCCATTGATTGATTACTTGTTGGGAATCATCGATTTTTCCTAACTACCAAGTTCCTCATATTCATTATATTAACATCAATAAATAATCAATTACACAATTGATTGTTTGCATCCTACACAATAACAATGTATTGGAATCAAATGAACATTTGATTGGCCATCACCAATTGATTGGTCAATTGATTGGTGGGCTTAGCCACCACGATGTTGAAATTGATTATTAAAGAGTATCTCCACCCTTCACTTCTTTTATCATGTTTAAATTTGATGATTAGAGAGCTAAAAGTGAGCTCCAATCAAGGGAGTGAAAACAAAAACATTACACTTCAAAACCAAAATGAAAATATGTTTTGCTGGCTTACCAAATAAAACCAAAACAAAGCAATCAATACGAGAAAAATAAAATAAAAATAAAAATAAAAATAATTTAATCAAACCATGTATGCATAAGCTGACAAAATAAGCAAATGAAATTACCTTTTGAGTAGGCGAGAGATGGAGAAAAGAATTTGAATAACTTAATGCAACCAACTCAGTTGTGGTTCAATACAAACAACATTACCTAGAAACATCTCAACTAAATTAATTACTGAGCTACAATGGCTTCAACTAAGTAAATATACTAAGTACTTGTCAAAAGTTCATATCTGGAATTCATATACATTCAAAATATTTAGATATCAGATTTCAAAACTCAACAACAATTTCAATATTCATCAATAGATCAATTACATTCTCAATAATACAAAAGACACCATATCCAAGCTACATATTTCAATATATTAATGTCCACAAAATTCAAAATTTTTGCTAATAATCAATTTAAATGATTCTTCAAACATAGTATATACCTAGCAACATAATACATGACAAAGGCGTTACACATAATAATGACCCGTATTACATCCATTAATTAGTTTCAAATAGTATAGCTATGTTAATCTTTGACTAATTGTTTCAGTAGTCCATGATTCGATTGGTTGAGCTAAACTAAAACTCTTCTTATCAACACAAATATCACAAAAGGCAATGAAGTTGCCACATCACATAAACAAGCAAAATTTTCTTACATAAAACCATAATGATAATGATACGGTAACAAAACTTCACTAGCACTTATAAAATATCATCTAACACATCTAAGTAGTGGACCTAACAAGCCACAAAATATTAAAAATAACACAGAAACAATTATATCAAGTCTTAAATGAACTTCAAAATCACATAATCACAAAATTATAAATTGAAAAAGCAAAATCAAATCTTTCTTCAAAAATTTGGGCGTATGAAGGCAGATTTTCGGGTTTATAAAATTACGATGTATGAAAAAAAAAAAAAAAAAAAAAGGCAAATGCCAAATCAAGACAATGCACACCATACGATGCTTTGCAATCCCAAGGAATATAGTTTAAATTTGTAATCCTAAAAAAAAAAAAAAAATTAAACAACAAACAATGTACATCAGTCAGTGCTCTGCAATTCCAAGAAGTATAATTTAAATTTGTAATATTAAAAAATAAAAATTAAACAACAAATAATGCACACCAGTCAGTACTTTACAATTCCAAAGAATAGAATTTAAATCTGCAATTCTAAAAAACAAAATTAAATACTAAATAATGCAAACCAATAAGTACTATGTAATCTGAAATAGGAATAGAAAAATAATGGTAAAGAACTACACGTGCCTAGAGGAACTCCAACACAATTTGACATCAATTCAAACCAACCACCCAACAAGCATGCCAAGTAAAGGCACTAAAGAAGTTATAGACGTCTTTGGAAATTAGACCTTTGACATGTCTGTGTCATGCTTTCTCTAATTTTTTATTGATTGGTGCTACATACACTAATTAATATATTAACTAGTATGTCAACACTAGTTATGACATTATTATACAAATTATAAGTACCAAAAACATCTTAAATTATGCCACATCATCAATTGGTACACTAATTAGTATACTAATTAGTGCATATAGCATTATTCAATTTCTATTGATTATGTAATTCAACAGGAAATAAATTTATTAATTAATGGCAGCAAATGAACATAAATGATCTTGTAAATAATACAACATCACAATGATGTGGGAGTTGTATAGCTGCGTAAGAAATTGTATACATTAAGCATTAAAGCAAAAATTTGATGTTAAATATAAACGAAATTTACAAACTAATTGATAAAGGAACAAAATTTAGAGAATACAAAACATAATTATACCAAAGAAGAACCTCACAATTAACTCGGCAAAACCAATTGGCATAGCGAAAACCTCACAAAATCTCTATCCTAGTCAAAAAAATTTGTTTATTTGTTTTTTTAGTTGGAGTATAGTCTTCATATGGACGACCCTGAGCAAACGTATGGTTGCCATTTAAGACAACAAAAGAGAGTAAGGATTGCTAACTTGTTATCTAACAAAGAAACTCACTGAAAAAACTTAAAATTTATTTAGACTATATAATAAATCTCCAGAGGCTAGAGAACACTTGCATATTTCAAAACCATTTCAAAACTTGAATACCATTTAGACTATAGAAACCCATATAAAAAAGACACCTCTAACTTTTAGAGTTTCAAAATTACATCCATAAGCATGGTGTCTATTAGGAATAGGAACATATTTATGGAGATTTTTTTTTAAAAAAATAAATCAAACCAAACCGAGTCTTAAGTTCCATCAAATGAGATCAATTGCACGAATCCTTATTCTCCACTCAACCCTATCCAAGACCATGTCGTTAATCAAATTAAGGAGATTTATATATCTATTTACTACACTAGTCCATGTCAATCTAGGTCCACCCCTTCCCCTAACACTACCATCTACCGCCACTGTATTGCATCTCTTCACTACTACCTTGTTAGTTTTCGTTGTATATGACCAAACCATCTCAATCTATTATCTCTCAACTTATCTTCTATAGTTACTATTTCTACCCATTTTCGAATATACTCATTCATAATTACATCTTTTCTAATTTTATCACATATCCACCTTAGCATCCTTATCTCGTAACACTCATCTTATCTACATATTTGTTTCTTAGTTGCCCCACATTTTGTCTCATACAACATCATTGATCTAATAGCCATTCTATAGAACTTCATTTTTTTAGTCTAGTGGGTACTTGTGTATACTTGCGATTACTCGAATGCACTCATTCACTTAAATCACCTCACCTTAATTCTATAAACCATATACACTCCGGTCTCCATAGTTGTTGTAATAATCGATTCTAAATAATGAAAATGTTCACTCTTAGGTAGTTCTTGATTCTCAATATTCACTTCTCCTTTATACATTGTAATTGTTACTAAAATTACACTTCATATACTCGATCTTAATTACATTTATCCTAAATCCTTTATTCAAGTGTTTTCTCCAACTCTCCAACTTAGTGTTAACTCATTCTCTAGTCTCATCCACTAACACATTATTATCTGCAAAAAGCATACACCATGGCACATCATCCTAAATATTTTGCGTCAGCTTATTCATAACTAAAGCGAAAAGATAAGAACTTAAGGTTGATCCTTGGTGCAACCCTACAATAATTGAAAATTCACTTGTCTCTCCAGTAGGTGATTTAATAGTGGTCACCATACCTTCATACCTTCTTCTCTAACACCTACCAAATTATATCGAGGCACTATATCATATGTTTTCTCAAGATCGATAAAAACCATATGAATGTCTCTTTCCTTTCTCTATATTTTTCTATTACTCTCCTTAAAAGATAAACCGCTTCCATTGTTGATCTTCCAGGCGGAAACAGAAAATTGATCATCTAACATCTCTGTTATATCTCTCAATCGACATTCGATCACTCTCTCCCACACTTTCATTATATGACACATTAGCTTGATTCCTCTATAGTTATTGTAATTACGGATATATTCTTTATTCTTATATATTAGCACTAAAATACTATTCATTCACATACGGAATTTTAAGTAGTTAACAAAATCTTGTTAAATAACCTAGTCAACCAAGCGACCCCATTCTTACCCAAACATTTTCAAGCTTCAAGAGGGATATCATTGGGTCCTAAAGCCTTATTCGATTTCATCTTCTTAAATGCAATCTCTTCAAAGTTCCTAATTCTACAATAGAACCTATAGTTCTGGTTTTCCTTATTACTGTTACTTCTTTCCCTTTTGACCTACCTCCATATTCATCATTTAACAACTTCTCAAAATAGTTCTTCCATCTTTTCTTAATCTTTTCATCCTTCACCAATACCCATGCAATAAACTAATTAAAATCTCTTATTTTCCTTTCTCTTATCTTAACAAGTTTGTATATCATCTTCTCTCCTTCCTTACTATCTAGTCTAATGTATAGGTCATCATAGGCTTTCAACTTAGTCTCCCTCACTACTTTTTTGTCGCCTTTATTAGTCAATTTGTAGCTCTTAAGGTTTTCCTTAATTCTATCATTACGCCACTTTTAAAACTCTCTTTTTCATCTTTATTACCGCTTAGATCTTTTCCCTCCAGCACCAAGTTTTCCTAAAGTTGAGTCCCTTTCCTTTTGACTCTCCAAGAACTTCCTTGAGATTCCTCTCATACAAATGACCATCGAGTTCGACATAGTGTTAGCATCATCTTCGAATCCCAAGTACCTTCTTTATCTATCCTATTCTTAAATATGTCTAGTTTATTCCCTTTTAGGCCTCACCATCTAGTCTGCAACACCCACTATCTTTCATAACTTGGTATTGCCCTTTAAAGCATAAATCTTATACCAAAATCCTATGCTAAGGCGTGGGGCTCTCTCAGGATTCACCTTACAATCGTTACATTTAAGGCGGTCTACTTTTCTTACTATAAAGTAATCTATTAGAGCTTATAATTAATCCACTCTTAAAGTTATCAATGGCAATGTCCATAAAATTGATGACCAAAACTAGATAAAAATAAAAATAATAATAAAAAATTATAAATTAGTGATAGAATATGTGAATATAACAAATGCTGAAACCTAATAGCAATAATACTAACAACAATGAGCTAACAATTTCTGAAACAAAACTTTTAACTAAAAATTAGAATAATAATTTGTCAAATCAAACTTACAAAAGGTAAAAAACAAAAATCAGATTAAAAAAGCAATGAATTCAAAGAAAATCCCAAGGTTTTCCTCAATCTTCAGAGCTCAAAGAACGCAAATCCTTAATCAATTGAAAATTTTGAATATATCACAGACCCATTTTAGAAAACAATGTGAAAATATATGGGAGGTGAGTACCTAATCTCCTTATTGTAAAGAATTGAAATCTCATATTGTTCCAGTTTCTCAAAATTATACTTCATGGCCAAAATTGAAATATTTGATTTGATTTTGAAACAAAACACTATATTTTGATTTTGATTTTGATTTGGATTGGTTCAGGGAACTCAGCCAAGAAAAAAGGAAATCATTGATCAATATCTTCAGTGTTATCCAACGCCTATAAACACCCCTTTGTGCAAGCCAAAATTAATTAAGTTGAGCCCAAAGATAAGATTAGAAACGCCCATAATTTGCTTGCATAATTATTCTATTTCACCATAAAATTTTCAAATCCCAAATTAACTAATTCTGCAGTAGTTTATCTTTGATATTTCGCACATATCAAATCTGGTTGCATCATACTTACGACACATAAACCTCTTTCAAGACTCCATTTATGGTTGCCCAAATTTATAACATCATTACCATTCAAGTAAGAAATATTGTAATAAACGTCAGTAATCAATGCAAGTATGAAAAACCTTAAAAAATAAATAAATAAATAAAATAAATCAGTAATCCAAATGAAAATCAATGCATTCATCCTAAAATTTCAGATTCTTTACACTTGAAAATTTACAAAAAAAATAAATAACACAAACTATATATTTCAGAACTCAGTCAAATCATCTTTAGTATAGTTCTTTTGAAATTTTTACAACAACAAAAAAATGTGAAAAAAGAGATGCACTTTAAGCTAAATGAGAGAACCAACATGCAACAACATCCCTTAAACACTTACCCAAAAAGAAACTAGTCAAATAACACTGTAAATAATTTTGATTCACTTTTGAATTTCACAACGTTTAAACAAAAGCAAATATTTGTTCTTCGGTTCAACAACAAGAAGGGGAGAGAACCACCAACTTCCCACTACTTATTTTTTCAATAAACATTCCAAGTAACTTACTTCCAATAGTGACATGTGCATGACAACCACAACCCTTTTTTCTTGTTTTCTTTTAAAAATATAATTCAAAAAGACATACGTTTGGTTCTTTAAAAAAAAGATAAATTATAAATACACCTCTTGAATTTTGCTTAAAATATAAATTATCTTCTATAGTTTGAAAAATTACAAATACCTCCCTGTTATAATTTTTTATTTAACAAAATTAATTGAAAAAATAAAATTTCTAACGGTTTACTTATACAATAATAAAATTATCTGAATTATTATTTAAAATAAAATTTTGACATAATTAAAAACTGTTAATTAACTTGACGATTTGTTAATAAAAAGGCATATCTGTTATGAAATTAGAAACCTTAGGGGACATAATGTAATTTTTAAAACTATAAGGATAATTTATAATTTAAGTAAAGCTCAGGAGGTGTGTTTGTAATTTATCTTTAAAAAAAACAAAAAAACAAAAACAAAAACAAAGTTTATGGGCCCAATTCAAAGACATGCATTCCACATAAACTGAACCCATTCAAACCAATTAAAACAAATGTCATCTGTGATTTAATAGAGGGGGAGAGAAAGCCAATAACCCCCTTATAGGCTAGAAAACACTTACATGTGGTGCTAGATCACATCAGAGGCCATTTTAGCGGAATATATACCTTCATAGTTTTGTAGTATACACTTAAACTATTCTTAACTTACACTAATTACTCAATTCAATCACTAAACCTTCAAAATTTAAGCAATGTGAGAACTTCAATATGATAACAAAATATACAAAAATAAAGGCTTAAACAATAAAATATCACTTCAAGAACTCCAAAAAAATCAAACGGATATGATGATATTCTTAAAGTACCTCCTGTAGTAATAACCAAAATCTAGAAAATTTTTCTCATAAGCTGGTATAAAGTCCCCACTAAAGCTGGTCTCATGGGAGAGTAGTTTAGTTATCATTTGGTCTTCGAATAATTTGAAGATTTGAGTTAATAATTTTTTATTTATTTATGTTATACTACTAAAAACTTATAATTAAGGGAGTCCTAACAAAAAAATTCAAGAAAAGTTTAGCAACTACAAAGCATAAGAAAAGCATTTTGAATATACATTTCCATATCTACAGAATATTGTTGCAAACATGTCATCTGTATCAATGGAATTCATAAAATAGTGGTATCAATGGATTTCATAAAATAGTATAATATTATAAACAATCCAATTGAAATAACTATCTAAGGTACTTGTCCCAACAAAA
The DNA here is from genome assembly GCA_025200525.1 of Camellia lanceoleosa. Classification (NCBI taxonomy): domain Eukaryota; kingdom Viridiplantae; phylum Streptophyta; class Magnoliopsida; order Ericales; family Theaceae; genus Camellia; species Camellia lanceoleosa. The sequence goes on along the minus strand of JANUSC010000711.1, from coordinate 44,819 downwards.
ATTCAAAAAAGTAAATAATATACATATACAAACATAGAAATTCAACAATTAGCTAAGAAACAAAAAATTAAAAAGTTAAAAAAAAATAAAAATAAAAAAACCATTAACCCATCAAATATAGAAAATACATGAATTATTTCATTAAACCATAAATGCTTGGTTAATTTATTTTCTATTTTGGAAAAGAATCAACAACCTACTCTTCTTTGTCAAAGTCAAAGAAAAAAATAAATACATTACCTAAATGTGAAATAGAAAAATAAAAATATGAGGAAATTAAACTACGCAACCAATCATATTTATGATGTCACGTGTAGAGATATAGAGAAAAAAGAGAAATCAAATTTCTGTCTTTGGGTAGAGGTCATAACAGAGGTTAGTAGTGGCAAAATGATCGATTGATCGAGCGGTTGTGGCGACTTCCACCGCAGTGATGATATGGTTGTAGGTGAAATGGAATGAAGAAAAAAATTGCATTTTAGAATCATCAAGCGCCACACCACCAAAGGAATCTCTCTCTCAATTGAGAGGCAATGGATGGAATCGGGTGAGAGCTCCATGATGAAAAGGAATTAAATAGGATCTGAGAGTTGAGAAAAGGCGTGAGATTGATGAATCATGTACAAGGGTAAATGTTCTTCATACGTACTCCTTGTGACCAAGCTCGACTTGCTCTGAGCGACGTCTTACTTCTGAAAGCACAGCTTGATGGTGAGCTACCGTGAGTGTGTCGCGAAAATCCCTCAAATGGTCAAGTTAGCACCCTTTAGAGAGAGAAGAAATGTAGAGAGAGAGAGGGGCTTCGTTAGAATTAGCTTACCCCTTTTGAATTAGGTTGCTTGCCTTATCTGAGCTCTTGCCTTGCCTCCCAAGATTGTCTACACTACTTATGTTGTCCTTTTTGGGCGTATGGTTGTACTCCTCTCTCTTTTCCTCCTGCGTATATCGTAAATATTTCCAAGCAGTACCTTAAGCGAATTCCTCTTCTCACTCCATTGGACCACATGGAATGCCCCAGAGCCATCACTTGCGGCTCACTCGCCTCAACTACATTCAACCAAACTAATGCTAACCTAGCTCAAGGTAGCCTCTCCAACCGGTCCCATAGCTCGACCAAGCCCGGCTAAAATCCTCACTGTTCGTTATCTGTGTAGCTCTTGCGTTAGTTCAGTTGGGTGCTTTAGCTTGGTCTCAGGCAGCGATCTCATCTTGGCCTAACCCGGTCCATACTTATGGCTTATTCCTTGTTCAGCATGGTCCATGTTGACAACCTAATTCCAACCTAGCGAACCATCACGGGGCGCGTGCTTGGGTTGACCTGCAATCCACTTTCACCACCCAACATGATCTAACATCCTAGATGAGCAAATCGAGTTGTGCGGTCCAAAACAAAGGTCCGTGCTAGGTTCAGCTCGGTCCATTTGTTCGTCACAAATTTCTCGATCAATTGCCCCTTAATTCCATCTACTTCAACATGATAGGGATTACCTCTCTTTATTGAGCTAAACTCCTACGGTTCTTTAGTCTGGCGATCTAATCACGGAACTATTTGACCTTTTCACCTACTGACACTCTGTCACATCTGGATAGTGTCGGCGCCTTCATCGATTCCATACAACAATCCTAAGCGCGCATGTACCTAAATTTAAAAAGCGGAAGCCTTTTCCCCTCCGCCTATATATAGGCAATACATATACTCCACGCCTTTCACTATTCATCTTCTTCCAAGTCTAGGTATCGTCTAATGTTGTTGATTTCATAACTTGCTCGATAATGCTCCAGTGGGCCATGACTTTATTACCATGCTTGGTTGCTTGGACCCACCACTTAGAGGATAAATTGCTCTTAGCCAAGAATAGAATGGTTGATTATGTATCTTAATCTTAATGATTGGTTAGTAGAGTCAGACAGCAAAGCTTATTCCAACTCTTTTACTCTTTAGCTCAAGCTGGTGCAATTAGTGATTTCACAACTTAGTTGGCATTAATTTGATTTGCTTCATCGTCATCTCGGTCATGAGTTATTGGCAATTCTGAACCACTCTAGCTCGATACTTGATGCCATGGGCTCGCCTTAACTCTAGCGACCTTGCAAGCGGACCATGCAAGCGGACTTTGCTAAGCAACTCTTGCGACCTTGCAAACGAACCATGCAAACAGACTTTGCTAGGTGTAGACACCCCATTTTTGACCGCCCTTAAGACTTGGGCGTTACTGATGATTTACTTGGTGGTAAAAGGTGTGCAGGGCAAACGTTCAATCTCTTTGGCAAGGAGAGAGACAAATATCAACTCCACACCCCGTTTTGGGCCAAAGCTATTTTGAATGGTTTTTAGACCGTAAAACCCTCTCTTTCAAAACTTTTTTCTTTTTTTGAAATAAAGTTCCTGCGATGTTCCGAGGCTCGCATTTTGTCAAACGTTGCGCTTTTCGGTAAACCGAGCAAGGACAGAGTGGAAATGAATGAAAGAGAGATGAACTCTTTGAAAAATCTTTCAAAACACCTTGTTTAGGGGTTTGGAGTTGAAGAAAGAGAGGAGAGACAAAACCCAGTTGGGGAAGGAGTTGGGCATGAACCGTTAAGAGAGAGACGAGCAGTCCTCGCCAAATCAGGCCTATCCTTTTGAATACTTTGATTTCAGCTATGAGCCCACCACCGTTGGAAAGCTTACTTTCGGGGCTTCATTTTCATAAGAATCTCCTCGGCAGTCGGATGGGAGAGATATGGTTGTTGGAAGTTTGGCATCAATCAGGTTGGTGAAACTGAGCAGTCTTCACTAAAGAGGGATATCTGTTAGCACACATGGAATTTTGAGGTGAGGCTTCCAAATTTGGAAAGAAGACTTGGGCTATAGTTTAGGCTCAGAATGACTGAAAAGGCATCGGATGAAGGATTTAGGCTTTCTTCAAAACAGGGACTAGGACTAATTTTTGATTCTGGCCTCTATGGAAGTGTGCCATCCATTAATGGCCAATGCCGGCCACAAAAGACCTCTGCTGGCCATAAATGAGCCACTGCTTGCCATCACTGATGGCCGGCAGCACCCCTCTCAGAGCAGGTTTCACGGAAGATATTTTGTACCAGTTGGATTCCTCATATCTGCCCTCCATACACGTGTATGGAGGGATCAAAGCCTTTGGAAGCTTGTTCAAGAAGCTTTAGCCTTGCATTGCTCTATATAAGCAAGGGGCTTCTTCCTTACACCAGGTTCTGAGATTTTGGAGGGCAAAAATCCATCTCTCTCTCTATATTGCTTGTGATTAGAGCTTGGAAGTTGGATTTCTTTGCATTTTTGCACTACACCTCATAGCACAAGACCTCCATCCTCCATTCAAACACCTTGAGGCTGATCTTGAGGCTAAGCTCAGATTTTTTGGACCAAAAATTGCTAAAGACTTGTTCTTCAAGGGTAAGTACACTTTTCCTAACTAGCCTTTTTTGTTTCATTTATAATCCTTGCTTGAAAGCATTTTTGGGCTCCGACCCTAACTAAAAATAATCATATTTTGAGTCCCTTTTCATGTTTGATTAAGGGTCTTTCTCTGTTTGAGGCCTCCTTCCATCACTTGCCTCTTTAACTTTCTTTTAGGCCTATTTTTGCATAGTATTTTAGGCTTATTTGTGAACTGTTTTGAGCTTTGATGTAAACTGTAAAGTGGCTTTTTGAGCCCTTCTTCAACTTTTTGAAGAGCTCTCCTCTGTTTGAGGTCATTTACTACCACTTTCCTCTTTACCTCTCTTTTAGACCCTTTTCTTGCATGCTAGTTTAGGCCTACTTGTGTTTATTTTCGTGGTTTGATATAAACTGTGAAGTGCCTTATTTTGAGCCTTTTTCAACTTTGTTGAAGGGCTCCTTGCTATTGGGGTCGGCTACTGCCCCTTGTCTCTATTCTCACATTTAGGGCCATTTTTGCATGATAGATTAGCCCTATTTGTGTTCATTTTTGAAGCATGTTGTAAACTGTAAAAAAAATTTTTGAGGCCCTCTCCATGTTTTGATTAAGGGCATTTTCTTATCTGAGGTCATATGCTATCTAGTATGCTTGGTTGCTGTTGTTTTGAGCCTTAAGCCTAAGCTATTGTTGCATGCCTTGTTTGGCCTTCTAGCCCTTTGAAATCTAGTGGATTTTTAGTGGCTAAGACCTATTTGAGCCTCCAAATCGAGGGGTGACCCCTCTTACCTTGACTTGCTTGATGGCCATTTTGGTCTTCTAAAGGGCCCCCATCTTGCATGCTTTGTTGGTGATTTTGGGGCCAATTTTGTGAGTTTTAGGACTACCATATTTTATTTTGAGTTGTATATGTCATGCCACTTGTCTATCTTGTATGTGCCTAATAACTCCTTGCATGACCTTCTAAAGGAGCCCCTTATTTTGGTATGCATTGGATGCATTTCCATAGTTATTTGGGCCTATTTTCAAATGGTTTATTCACGATTTTTTCTGGTTTGATGAGTTCTCACTTATATCATATATTTGCCATGTAAACCATGTTTGCTAGTCAAATTCGCATGCTAATTTAGTCCATCTTGTTAGCACTTTTTGGCCTTGCTTTAAAGCGCAAAGTCCATGTTTTGGGACCGTCTTGGTTCCATCTTTAGACTTCATAGTCCAATAATGCATGTTTTGTATAGCTGTAAGTCATTCTATGTGCCTAGTTTTGCATTTCGGGGTTCATCTCATGCATCGGGTGCCATGTTGCCATGTTTCGGGGCTGTTTAGCATCATGTTTGAGTGCTGAAATTTGCATGTTTTTATACTTAGTCCATATTGCATGTTTGCCATGCTTATGTGTTGCATTGTTGGGTTAGCGTTAATCAGAGCACGGAAACGAGGTATTTCATACTTCAAGTGATGGGATCGTCTCAATTTTGATCGCCGAAGCTCTTGATGATTCATGATAGAGTTCTAGGCTTTACTTGTTTTACATGTACATTCATTTCACATCGAGTCATGCAATTCGACTCCTCGGCCGTCATGCATCGATATGCGTGATTGGTGGCACGAGGATCGAGGACTACACTCCCTGAAGAGTAGTCATACATACATGTGTGAAAATACTTTGCCATGCCCCTTTGTTGCTCTCTGTTGCAGCAAATCAAGAATCGTGACCTTAGAGCTTAGCGCATTCAAGAACAATTGCAAGCGAGGCTAACTGGGGCATCGCGGGATTTCCGTAAGGCAACTTTGAATATGCATCATTCATCATCTGGATCGGTAGGCGGTCCTGGCTTGCATGCCAATTTATTGCTTTCTTAGATTAATTTGTTAATTAATTAGAATTTTATATTATTTATTGATTTGTATTTATTTGGAATTGTATTATTCTTCGGACCCTCAGTGAGGACCAATTGTTGTAATAAGGGTGCGTGTGTGTGTGTGCATGTCTTCCAATCCCCTTTCTTTCTCCCTTTTATTTAACCGCTTATGATGGTTAGATTAGGGCATATTTAAATTAGCATACAGTATGATCGCATGTTTGCATTCATTCATCTGTTTTGCATGCACCGGGCTCGGCGCATCATACTAACTACATTTGAATTTCAATTTCAAATTGAATATGTGTTAGCTGTAGCATTTCACATGCCATGTCTAGAATAGTCGAGCCTACTATAGTTGCATTTTGCATGTGTTGCATTAGGCATTTCTGTGTAGTTAGGATCATGCATTGATTTCTAACTGATTTCTATTTTGGCTCGGAGTACGATGTAAGTATTTATGCTTTAGCATCTCACATGAGTGTGAATGTTAACATGATAGCATGCTTACCATGTGGCTAAATGCTTAGTTGATATATTTGCTGAGTGCTGTGGGTGAAGGTTGGATTACTTGAATTGGGATAATTCATTGAAATCTGCGTTTTAGCCTACTTGCAGTAGCAAATTTCAAACATTTTCCAAACAAGCGGATATGCAATCTTTGTGTTCCAAATTAGGCGATCTAGTCTATACTTGTATCTTGTGTGCATCACATAGTAAATCTAGGCTAATAACGGAATAAGGACACATAATGTTTTCAAAACTAGATATCATGGTTAGTAGAGGCGATCTTTGATCGGGCGAATGCTCACAGTGACCTTCCCCAATCGTACCCAAGTTCGAGTTGAGGCAACTTTGGTGATAGCGGACACATGGCCTTTGGCACGAGTCGGGGTTTCTTAAATTTCCCCATTAAAAAATATTTAGGTGGCGACTCATGTCGCAAAGCAGGTCCATGTTTGGCACTTCTTTCAAAATTTATTTTTTCTCAAAAGCGATTTGCGGTTGGACTCTTTGGTTCAAGATTAAGAATCGTAACAATTTGAGTCGAGCTGTAGTGAACCCCAAATGATGAGCGAAGGGGACTCACCCTCCGGCGTTAGGGGCGTCTACTAGGCTTAACTTTGGCGGCGTTGCAAGCGGACCATGCAAGCGAACTTTGCTAAGCTTGAATCTTACAAGCGGACCTTGCAAATAGACCTAGTAAATGGACTTCTAACAAGTTGGATCAGGGCAAAGCGGTGCTTGGGCGTCAGCAGCAAGCGAAGCTTGGATGTTGACCTTGCAAACAGCATGCAAGTGTTAGCTGAACAAATGATGCATGATGTTGACCATGCAATATGGACATATATCAAACTATTGAGATCAACCCTACAACTTCTCCCTTAGTCTAGGCTCCTGCCTTAACTTACAAAGGCAAAGCAATGATCTAGTCTAAATAGATTGTCTCGGTGTGTCCACTACTTGGTTATAATTCTCTTTGACTAAACAAATCATCGTTTTCACCAAAAGTTAGCGAGCAAAATTGACTCGACAACTTACTTCCTAGCAGTAAAAATCCATTAAACAAAGACTTCCAAAGTTAGACCCACCACCAACTTCAAGCTAAATCAGCTCCATAACTTTTTGGCGAGCAAAGTCAACTTGACAAAAATTCTAAAGTTAAACAAACCACCAACTTTCTTGGCAAGCAAAAATCAAATCAACAAGAAATTCTAAAATTGATCAAAACCATTAGAAAATCTATTGCTAAGCGAAACTCCGCCCAATAACGAATTCCAAAGTTGGTGAGCAAAATCGGTAGCGATAACTTATTGGCGACCAAAATAAAACAGCTCAACAATTACTTCTTGGTGAGCAAGATTAGCTCAATAAGGAATTCGAAAGTTGGCGAACAAAATCAATTTGACAAGGAATTCTAAAGTTTGCGAGCAAAATTAGTTCGGCAATTTACTTCTTGACGTGCAAAATCAGCTTGACAAGGAATTTCAAAGTTGGCGAGCAAAGTCAACTCAGCAAGACTTCTTGGCAAGCAAAATCTTCTTGACAAGAAATTCTAAAGTTGGCGAGCAAAATTAGTTTGGCAAGGAATTTCAAAGTTGAACAAAACACTAACCTTCATCTTCAAGAGTAAAATCGACAGACGAGAATTCCAAAATTGATCAAAATCATCAACAAACCTCTTATCAAGCAAAATTTGTGGCGAGGAATTCCAAAGTTGAACAAAACACTAATTTTCATCTTACCAAGAAAAATTAGCCTGGTGAGGAATTTTGATCTTTTTGTCAAAATAATCGTCAGTTGCCCCTTGGACCACACTAATTCTGCTCGACGGGGTGAAAATATAGTAATCTTCAAGAAAATTATCTACTTGTTTGATTAAATCAATAGTGAAAAGGGTTACAAAAGTAACTAAAACTAAAAATAAAACTTCAGATTGGCAATATTTCATGTTCTAGGAATAGATCGACCATATATGAGTTTTATGCCTTTTTTCCTCAGCCTTCTTACTAACATCTTCTAAAACCAGTCTCCCGAAATCTCTTCAACTAATCACTCCTTGTGGAGGACATCTTCGATTGTCATGCAATTTGGCAAGGTTTGCTCTTAAGGAGCCACGTTGACCTCTTCATCAACATAGCGATTCAAATGCCCTGCACCCACCAACTCTCTCAATGTAGTTTGAGCAACATGCAATCTTCTATTGGTGCCCTCTCTCATCATGAAAGGTGAAACAGTACATCGAATTGAACTCTCTGGGCATCCCCCAACAGCTAGCCGGGATGTATTCCTCTTCACGGATTTCACTCGGTATCACGATAGATTGGTATCTTGAACAAGTGGTGAAGCGATCCGAGCTTTTAACTTTCTCTTGGTATCATTCTCTATGTCATGCAAGTTGTTAGCCCGTTATTATTATAACTCTTTTCTCGGTTATTGCGCTAGCACCATAGTTCTGTTCCTTCAACGATTGTTTGCACGGTGATCATCTTATCTAATTGCATTGACTTTTTTGTGACTCTTTTGCCTGCCACTACCGGATTTGTCTTCACAGTAGCTGCGGCCATGTCATTTTCGATCCTTATATGCTTATTTATTCTCTGTATGAGCAATTCCATGGTTGTAGGCAAATGTAACAAGCCCGCGGGGGATCTCGTTACAGTTCGGACTCGATTTGTGTCACGGTTCTTAATCTGAACCAAAGAGTCCAAATCCGGCAAATCGTTTTGAGAAAATGAATTTTTTGAAAGAAGTGCCAAACATGGACTACTTTCCAGATACAGAGTCGCCACCTAAATATTTTATTTTTGGGAAATTTAGGAAACCCTGACTCGTTGCCTAAGGCCACGTGTCCGTCATCACCAAAGTTGCCTCGACTCGGGAACTTGGGTACGATTGGAGAAGGTCACTTCGTGAGCAACCCCCTCTCGCCCGATCAAAGATCGGCCTCTACTAACCATGATATCTAGTTTTGAAAACATTGTATGCTCTTATTCCGGTTATTAGCCTAGATTTACTATGTGATGCGCACAATATACAAGTATAGACCGGGTCGCCTGAATTGGAATAAAACATTTCATGTTTGTTTTTTGAAAGATGGTTTGCTACCTGCAGGTAGGCTTAAAATGCAGATTTTGCCACCCTCGGGTGGGCTTAGAAAAGATGATTTTGCCACTATCTAGTGGGCTTAAAACTCACGATCAATGCATTGTTCCAATCAAATAACGACCTTCACCCACAGGCATTGAGCGGATATATCACATAAGCAAATAACCTCATGGTAAGCATGCTATTCATGGCGATCACTCACACGCATGCAAGGATGCTAAAGCATAAAACTCACGAGTACTCCAAGCCAAAAGCAGCTAATTAGAAATCTATGCATGATCCTAACTATCTGAAATGCCTAATGCAACACATGCAAAAATGCAACTATATGAGCTCGGCTATTCTAAACATGGCGTATGGAATGCTACTGACTAACATGTATTCAACTTAGAATTGAAATACAAATGCAGTTAGTATGATCTTGTGAGCAGTGCATGCAAAGAGATGAATGAATGCAAACATGCTATCATCTTTGTATGCTAATTGAAACATGCCTAATCTAACCATCATAATTGGTAAATAAAAGGGAAGAAAAGGCGTGGGGTTGGAAGACATACATCACACTTACGCACACTTATTACAATTATGCCCTCGCGGAGGTCGAATAAATAATGCAGTCCCAAATAAATATCTGTCCTAATAAATATCTGTCCAAATATGTACAAAATCCTAATTAATTAACAAATTAATCTAGGAGAACGGTAGACTAGCATGGAAGCTAGGGGCTGCCTCGAGTCTGATCCCGATGATGACTGATGCATGCTGGGGTTGCCTTGCGCGGAAGTCCACCGCGATGCCTCAAATAGCCTCTGTTTGCAATTGGTTCTTGGAAAGCGCGCCAAGCTTCGGAAGGCTGCTGATTCTTGATTTCTTGCAAGAGCGAGGGAAAGGGCATGGCAATGTATTTTCACATATGTATGCATACCTCGATCCTCGTGCCACCAATCACGCATCTCGATGCATGATGGTAGAGTCGAATAACACAACTTCGATATGGAATGAATGCACATATAAACACAACAATACCTAGACTCCATCATGGGTAATCCGAATTAATCGGTGGTGAGGAATTGAGACACGTTCGTCACTCGGAGTCTGAAAGCGATACCTCGTTTCCGTGCTAGCTAACTCTATCCCAAACACAATGCAATATGCATGACGCATGAATGCAACTAAGATACAACATAACATGCACAATGCTATGAAATGGCATACCACGATGCCGAGGTAACATGGCATACACAATGCGCTAACATACAACCTAGCATACACAATGCTATGAAGCGAAGCAGCATACACAATGCATAATGGACTTACACCAACACAAGTGGACCTCGGCCACACTCACATAGGAGGCCATTAGATGAAAATGAGACACTTGAAATCGTGCACTGCGTGCCGCAAATCGAACCGACCCTAAGGCACCAAATGCCACTCTAACATGACATGGCAAGGCATGGAATATGGCATCTTGGCATGCAAATTTTAGTATCAAAATGTGATGCAAAAGCAGTCTGAAACATGGAAACATGGCACCCGATGCATGAAATGAATCCCGAAACATGAAATTAGGTACATGGAATGACCTATGGCTATGCAAAGCATGCATTATTTGAACATGAAGTATGAAGAAAAAATCAAGACAGCCCCAAAAAAAGCATATTTCCAGTTTTAAGCAAGGCCAAAAGGTGAACATAAATAGGGCTAAACCAACATGCAAAAATGGCCTCGAAAGAGAGATAAAGAAGCAAGTAGTAGCTTTGGCCCCAAAAGACGAAGATCCCTTCAACAAAGTTGAAGAGGGGCTCAAAATGAAGTACTTTAAAGTTTACAACAAGCCACGAAAACAAACACAAGTATGGCTAAACTATCATGCAAGAAATGGGCCTAAAGAGGGACAAAGAAGCAAGTGATGGTTGCTGGCCTCAAACAGAGGAGAGACCTTCAACAATGTTGAAGAGGGGCCCAAAACATGATATTTTATAGTTTATGAACAATCCCAAAACAGTGCACAAGCAAGCTTAAAATACTATTTACAGTTCGGACCAGAGCCCAAAAATACAAGCACAAGGAGCTAAAAAAGCATGCAAAAATAGGGCCAAAAAAGAGATAAAGAGGCAAGTGACAGATGGAAGCCTCAAATAGTGAAGAGTCCTTCAACAATGTTGAAGAATGGCTCAAAAAAAGCCTCTTTTCAGTTTATTACCAAGCTCAAAACAGTTTAAAAATAGGTCAAAATACTATACAAGAAAGAGACATAAATGAGAGCTAAAGAGGCAAGTGGTAGTATGAAGCCTCAAACAGGGAAGAACCCTTAATCAAACATGAAAAAGACCTCAAAACATGACTATTTTCAGTTAGGGTCGGGCGAAAATGTAAGCACAAAGAGCTAAGAAAGCATGCAAAAATTGGCTCAAAAAAGGGAAAATGGGACTCACCCTTGTAGAACCAAGCTTCAACAACTTTTGGACCAGGTTTGGGAGCTCTTGACCTCTGGAAGACAGCCTCAATTTTCTGGAATGGATGTTGGAGGTGTGATGCTATGAGTTGTAGTGTAAAATGGTGTAGGACTTGAGGGGTTTTGATGCTTGGGAGAGAGAGGGAGCTTTAATGCAAGACTCCTAAACAAAACTTTTTTAACCCCCTGAAATGCAGCTGGTTTTATAGGCAAAAGAGTGGAGGAAAAGGGCGGAAATTGAAATTTAAATTTCCCCCCAAAATAGGCCTAAAAGAGAGATAAAGAGACAAGTGGTAGCTTCCGGCCTCAAATCGAAGAGAGCCCTTCAACAAAGTTGAAGAGGGGCTTAAAAAAAGACATTTTACAGTTTATGACCAAGTCCGAAACAGCTCACAAGTAAGCCTAAAATACCATGCAAAAATAGGCCTAAAAGAGAGTTAAAGAGGCAAGTGATAGTAGGAGACCTCAAACAGCAAAAGGTCCTTAATCAAACATGAAAATGAGCTCAAAATATGACTATTTACAGTTTGGGTCGGAGCCCAAAAATTCTTGCAAGCAACGCTTAGATATAGAGTAAGATAGGAACAAAAAGGAGGGAAAGAAGTTTACCCATGAGGACGAGCCCAAAAATACAAGCACAAGGAGCTAAAAAAGCATGCAAAAATAGGGCCAAAAAGAGATAAAGAGGCAAGTGGCGGATGGAAGCCTCAAATAGTGAAGAGCCCTCCAACAATGTTGAAGAAGGGCTCAAAAAAAGCCTCTTTTCAGTTTATTACCAAGCTTAAAACAGTTTAAAAATAGGTCTAAAATACTATACAAGAAAGAGACATAAATGAGAGCTAAAGAGGCAAGTGGTAGTATGGAGCCTCAAGCAGGGAAGAACCATAATCAAACATGAAAAAGACCTCAAAACATGACTATTTTCAGTTAGGGTCGGAGCGAAAATGTAAGCACAAAAGAGCTAAGAAAGCATGCAAAATTGGCTCAAAAAGGAAAATGGGACTCACCCTTGTAGAACCAAGCTTCAACAACTTTTGGACCAGGTTTGGGAGCTCTTGACCTCTGGAAGACAACCTCAATTTTCTGGAATGGATGTTGGAGGTGTGATGCTATGAGTTGTAGTGTAAAATGGTGTAGGACTTGAGAGGTTTTGATGCTTGGAAGAGAGTGAGCTTTAATGCAAGACTCCTAAACAAAACTTTTTAACCCCTGAAATGCAAATTTGGTTTTATAGGCAAAAGAGTGGAGAAAAGGACAAATTTAAATTTAAATTTCCCCCAAAATAGGCCTAAAGAGATAAAGAGACAAGTGGTAACTTCAGGCCTCAAATCGAAGAGCCCTTCAACAAAGTTGAAGAGGGCTTAAAAAGACATTTACAGTTTATGACCAAGTCCGAAACAGCTCACAAGTAAGCCTAAAATACCATGCAAAAATAGGCCTAAAAGAGAGTTAAAGAGGCAAGTGATAGTAGGAGACCTCAAACAGCAAAAGGTCCTTAATCAAACATGAAAATGAGCTCAAAATATGACTATTTACAGTTTGGGTCGGAGCCCAAAAATTCTTGCAAGCAAGGCTTAGATATAGAGTAAGATAGGAACAAAAAGGAGGGGAAAGAAGTTTACCCTTGAGGACCAATGAACCAGCAACTTTTGGACCAAGAAGAGGAGCTCCTAGCCTCTGGAAAATAGCCTCAAAGTGTTGTAATGGAGGATGAATGTGTATACCAAAAACCGGAGCAAACGGAGGTGGTTAAGCGGTCCTGAACCGAAGCACACAGCCGTCGGCTCTGAAAAATCGGAAATCAGGCTCCAAACGGGAAAAATGGCCTACGACCACGAAACGTAGCCGACGGCCACTGAGAGATGATCTAAGAGACCTCTCCCTCCCTTTGGGAAGAGAAAATAGAGAAAACAGAGCCTGGTTCGCAAACCGAGGCAAGACACGAAAGAGCAGGAAGTCATGAGCAAGGCTCATGGCGAGACTCTGAAACTTCCGCACGAGCACAATATGCAATATCACCGAGCGCTCAATCGGTGACGTCTGAGTCTTAAGGTCGGTAAAAAATGGGGTGTCTACAGTTGCCCCTCTTTTACTGAACTCGAAAGTCATAAGTGACGGGAGTGAATGTAAAAGCCCAGAGACGACCCATTTTTGACAAGGCCGAAGACTTAGACAAACAGGCAAGATAAACAGAGATGTGCCTGCAGGCAGGAGAGGGGCAAAATGCAATCGGCAATGCAAGACGCCGAAGGTAACTCAATGATCATGCAAATGCAACAAGCTATAATGAAGCACATATTCACAATAGATGCAACAGTTGTAAGCAAGAATGCGAAGCAACAACTACATTTCATGCAGTTAAGAATGCGAAGAATTATTCAATTCTCGCCACGTCTCACACGGAGAAGATACAATACCTGCGTGGTTCGTCTAGTCGCACCAGCCTCAAATGAACCGTACATACAATACCGTGCCTCATGGTGCTGGAGATCTCTCGCTTCTTCTTGGTGAACCACGTGTTACTTTTCTCACGACTTTGGTTGCTGACTTTCCCTATTCTCCAACGGGTGACAGACTAGGTTGATTGGTATCGAGAATTGAGGCGCACACATATGCTATCTCAATCTATGGAGTGCCATCTGATTTCAAGCGAGGATATACCCAGGTATTTAAACAGACTTTAGTCTCAAAATCCGAACCTTTGCGTTCTAGGCATGAGCCATTGAACTCTAGTTTCCACCATCTCGGTTGGTCTCTTAGGAACTCACCGCTAACAGGCGGTGGCTATACGGGAACCAAAGTTGTTGAACGACAAACACCAAAGGAATTGCACCTTTAGAGGATTTAAGGTCTCTAGGCCGGACAATAAAAGCAGATATGATGCAATGGATGTAATAGATGTGATGCAATAGATAATAGATGCGATGCAACAGAGAGTACAATAGATGCAAAATGGTGACATCGCCAACCACGCTGGACTTCGTGAGTGGAGGAAGAACAAAGAAAATCAATCGAAGTGCATTCTCATAACCTAAGATAAATTCCAAACACGTTGAATTCATGTGCGAAAGGGAAGTCCCCAATCACGCTGAAATCGTGAGAAGAGGTAAACAAACACAACCCGCACAGCGTGTCTACAACGCAACCTGGGATAAATTCCAAACACGCTAAAATCATGTGAGGAAAGAACACTTTAACCATTTGAAATCGTGAGAAGAGGTCAAAACAAGCCCACCAGTAGCGTCTAGCGCAACTGGATAAATTCAAACCTTATTTGAAATCGTGTGAGGAAAAGAACACTCTAACCATATTTGAAATCGCGAGAAGAGGTCTGAAAACAACCGCTCAAGTCTTGCGCGCTAACGCAACTTTGAGATAAGATCCAAACACGCTGAAATCGTGTGAGGCAGGACACCAAACCGCTGAAATCGTGAGAAGAGGTCAAAACAATCCGCCGTAGCGTCTACAAGCGTAACACAGGATAAATTCAAACCTTATTTGAAATCGTGTGAGGAAAAGAACACTCAAACCATTTGAAATCGTGAAAAGAGGTCTGAAAACAACCGCTCAAGTCGTGCACAATGCAACTGAGATAAATTCCAAACCATTTGAAATCGTGTGAGGAAAAGAACACTCTAACCACGCTAAAATCGTGAGAAGAGGTCAGAAAACCGGCTCAAGTCGTGCACAAGCAACGAGATAAGATCCAAACCTTTGAAATCGTGTGAGGAAGGACACTCAAACCACATTGAAATTGTGAGGAGAGGTCATAAAACAACCGCTCAAGTCGCACACAACGCAACCTGAGATAAATTCCAAACACGCTAAAATCGTGTGAGGAAAAGAACACTCTAACCATCTTTGAAATCGTGAGATGAGGTCCATAAACAACCGCAAGTGCGTGCACAGCATAACTGAGATAAGATCAAACATCTTTGAAATCGTGTGAGGCAGGACACTCAAATCACGTTGAAATCGTGAGGAGAGGTCCTAAAACAACCCGCCAGTAGCATCTTCAACACAAGTGGGATAAATTCCAAACCTTATTTGAAATCGTGTGAGGAAAAGAACACTCTAACCATATTTGAAATCATGAGAAGAGGTTAGAAAACAACCGCTCAAGTCTTGGCATAGCAACAGAGATAAATTCAAACATGCGAAATCGTGTGAGGAAAAGAACACTCTAACCACTTATTTGAAATCGTGAGAAGAGGTCCAAAAATAACCGCTCAAGTCTTTACACAAGCATAACTTTGAGATAAGATCCAAAGCGCTAAAATCGTGTGAGGAAAGAACACTCTAACCACTTATTTGAAATCGTGAGAAGAGGTCCGAAAACAACCGCTCAAGTGCGCGCACAACGCAACCTAAGATAAGATCCAAACACGCTGAAATCGTGTGAGGAACGGGACACTCAAACCACGCTAAAATCGTGAGAGGAGGTCCAAAAATAACCCGCCCAGCGCATCTACAACGCAACCTGGGATAAATTCCAAACACGTCGAAATCGTGTGAGGAAGAGAACACTCTAACCACGCTGAAATCGTGAGACAAGGTCCAAAAACAACTGCTCAAGTGCGTGCACAACGCAACCTGAGATAAGATCCAAACACGTTGAAATCGTGTGAGGAAAAGAACAATCTAACCACGTTGAAATTGTGAGAAGAGGTCCGAAAACAACTGCTCAAGTGCGTGCACAACGCAACCTGAGATAAGATCCAAACACGCTGAAATCGTGTGAGGAACGGGACACTCAAACCACGCTGAAATCATGAGGAGAGGTCCTAAAACAACCCGCCCAGCGCGTCTACAACGCAACCTGGGATAAATTCCAAACACGCTGAAATCGTGTGAGGAAAAGAACATTCTAGCCATGTTGAAATCGTGAGAAGAGGTCCGAAAACAACCGCTCAAGTGCGCGCACAACGCAATCTGAGAAAGTCTCGGAGGACAACGATCCCAAACGCTGCTCAGCGTAAAAGGATAAATGGTAGAAGATAACACAAGATGCAAATAAATGCAAGTAAGGTGTGCATGACAATACGAGTGGAAAGGTGCATAACAATGCGGGTGGAAGGGTGCATAACTTTGAAGCAGGCTTGATCTTGCGCTTGAGGTAGAGCACACTCATACTTGAAGCATTGACAAGGCTTGAAAAGGTACATCAGGAATACAATCACGGAGTTTTACGAAGTTGAAGCACACTCGGATGCTGATTTTCGCTCTTTTCTTTTGCTGCGATGCGAATGTATATAACCGGATAGGTCCTTGCTTTACTATTCTCCGTGGCTGGGTTGAACCTTGCGGTTTCTGAAAGAACGAATCTTGTTTTGCGCAAATGTAGGGAATGGCACGGCACTTTGAGCACAAAATGATTTTATTTTTGAAATTGAGAGATGAGTTCTTGATCGGGTATTGAGCCTCTGTTGAACCACGACAAAAGCGACTCAACAAGGAAATAAAAGGCACACAACCTAGACACATCGAGTAACACTGAAGCGTCTCAAAACAAGAATCGAGATAAAACAAAAAAGACCACGACACTCGAGGCGTGTACAAGAACTGTTTCACGGGTAGTGTTTCCCACCTTTCTCATTTGTGATTCTCACATCACTCGGCACTCAATCTCTTGTTTTACGAAAAAGCCCTTTTCTCACTTTTCTCTCATCGCACATCTCTCTATTCTTCAATCTCTCATTTTTCAATCCCTCCCTAGGTGGTTGATGGATAAGCAGAAGTTCACGGGCTCTTGCCCTAGCATCTTGCTAGATTCTCTTTCTTACATTCCTGACTAGTGAATTCCTCCCATAGAAGGGTTGTGCTACAACTGGGTGTGTAGCAAATCTGCAGCTAACATCGGTTGACGATGCTCTGCTGGGGAGTTTGGACGTGATAAGATCTATCCAGATGATGGAGTGGAATATCTTGCCCTATTCCAGTTCGTGCTTTGCACTTGGCTTGATACCTCGTTGCTTGGAGGGTGAGAGAGCTTTCAGCCCTTTGTTGTGCCCTTTTCTAGCGAATACGGTGCCCTTTCCGACAAGTAGAGTGCCCTTTCTAGCAAGTATTTTGACAAAGGAAAAAATAGAACACGACTCAGCGTGCCCCTAGTTCATTATTTTGACCATTTTGTTTTGATTTTTCTACTAAAACAATTTTAACCAAAATGAGAGTTAGATTAACGCGCTTATTCGATTTTACGATTCAAAATCATGCAAGTTAGGTTATGAGCTTGAAAATTTTCCTTTTTGGGTCGAGAAAAGGATCCAGTTTTGGAAAAAATGGAATAGTTTTTGAGAGAAAATCAATCAACCTTAGTAAAAATTCTCAAAAACTGTTTTTGCAATCGGCCACTGCTCAACGAGCATAGAACCCACTCTCGAGATGCACAACCTCAGATCCGAAGGAAAATCGCCCCTTGCTTGAAGAGAGCTGCATGGCAACAGAAAGTTGCCTTGTTTGAAACGACACATGGCGCATTGAATAGCGGAAAGTTGCCCCTTGTTTGAATAGCACCCTTGGCGCATTGTAGTCGATCCTCGAAGTGGCGTACACAACAGAACTCGGATCTGAGAGAAGGCAAGGATAATCAAAACCATTACATGGGCACAATCAAATTGAAGTGTGTAGACACCCCATTTTTGACCGTCCTCAAGACTTGGACGTCACCGTTGGAACATGGTGATCATCCATGTTTATTTGGAGTTCGGAGGTCTCGACTCGCGCCTTGCCCGGGATCTCGAACTTCATTGTTTAGTGTCTGGTTTTGCACCAAACACTTGTGTTTTTCCTTGGAGGCGAGGAATGCCTTGTGAGGCATCCCCACACATCACCGACCATGGCGAGAGGCCACCGGTGGTGTTTTGTTACCATCGGCAATGTATATTGCCGTCGGCATTCTTTGTTGCCGGTCGGATTTATTTAGTCAAAATGGCACTTTTTGGCGACTCTTGTTCATCTTCTTTTGCGATATTTTAATCTGGTGGCTTGCATTTTGTTCCCCTCCATACCGTGTATGGAGGGATGGCTTCCTTGTTAGCTTCTTGAGTAAGCTTTACAAGATTGGCTTCTCTATAAGAGGAGCCCTCCTCTCTTAACTTTAGGGTTAGACAAAAGGTTAGAAAATATATAGAGAGAGCTCTGGATTAGGGTTAGGGTTTGTGTCTCACCTATCTCTATTTCTCTCTCTCTTTACCTTTGTGTGTGTATAAGTGTATTTGTGTCTTACTATTGCACACAAACACATAGTGTTACACCTTCCCTTAGCTACTGAGGTTCTAAGAGGTTGTTTTGAGGTTCTTTGGTGGTTTTGAGCTTGGAGTAGTTGGTCCACCATTGTTGAAGAGGTTCTTCAAGGGTAACAATCTTGCTCCTTTTTACCCCATTCTTGCATACCATTTTTGCCTATCTTAGAACTGTTTTTGAGCTTAGTGTATAATATAAAAAAGTTCTGTTTTTGGGCCCTCTAAATAGTTTGTTTAGAGTGTTTTGTGGTTTGGAGGTGTTTGACCCCTCTTAAGCCTTGAGGGGCTCCATTTTGTGCTATTTTGAGTGAGCTCTGGGACTTTGGTGTTTGGGCCTCTTCACCACTGAAATCTTGAGGGATTTCAGTGGTAAGGATGGTGCCTTGAAGTCCCAAGAAGGAGAGGGCCACCCCCTCTCCTTATTGTCCTTAAAAAGGGCCATTTTTGCCTCTTTAATGAGCACCTAGCTAAGCCTCATGTTGACCATGCCTTGGCTATTATTTATGCTTATTTTTCCATGAAATAGCATTGTTGTATGTTGGTTTTGGTACACCATGCTTGCTTAGCATACATGCCTTGTAATGCCATTTTGTTGCCTTAACATGCCTTAGGTTGTAAACCATTGTTCTAGCATGTTTTAGGCTTGGCTTTGTGAAGCTTTTGTGCTTATTTTGCTATGTTTGAGGTCTGTCCTTGGGTCGACTTTGGCATGCTTAGTATAGCCCTTTGCATTTTTGGTTTGTTGGCCTTAAGTGTGTGAATGTATAGCATGCATCCTTGCCTTAATTTAGTGGGTTGGGACCATTTACCAAGTTATTTCAGTCCCTTTAACATGCTTGTATGCTTGCCTTGGATGCCTCTTTGAAGCTTTGAAAGCTTGCCTTGCATGCTCCATGTTTTGGCCATTGTCCATACCCTTTGAATTTGAGCCACTTAGATGCCATCTAGGTGTCCCTTAGGTGTTGTCTAGGCCTACCTTAGACTTGTTTTAAGTCCTCTTAGCCTTGGTTTAAGCCTATTGGCTTGTCTTGGGTTTTTGGCTTTGTTTGCATGCCTTGTTTATCTTGTTTAATTGGCTTAGCACCTTTTGTACATGATTTTCAGAGCTTATCTTGCATGCCATTAGTCCATGTTACGCCTCTTTCAAGTGTGCTTGAGAGTTGCCCTTTGTGTGAGTGTTAGCCCTTTAACATGTGCATGTGTGTATGTGTGTTTAGTCCTCATTTCATAGCACTTTGGCCTTGTTTTGGGCCTAATTAAAGCTGCCTAAATCATGTTTAAGTCCATCCTATGCTTGCTTGCATGCTTACCTTGCATGTTTGTTTGCATGCTTGCATGTATACCTTGTATGCTCATGTTGCATGCTAGTTGATATGTAGGTTGCACTCCATCTAGCATGCATGCCTTGTTCCTTGATCTAGTGATAAGAATTGGGCCTTTGTTTATTGGTTTGCTTTACATTTGAAATCAACATGCACAACTTGGTGTCTTGGGCCATCATGTATGGAAATCTTGCGATTGATGGTCCGAGAACCAGGAGCATGTCCCTTTAGTCACTAACATGATAAGGGACATGGTTGGTGCATACATAAGCAGATGCATTGCCATGCAAAGCTACATCTCTGCTCTTGTCAAGCAGGTTCTGCGGAACTTTTGCGATCGGCGCCTGAGTGCCGAAGCAAACAATTGGTAACGATGGATTCATTCTCGGACGAACACCTCCTCTGACGATGGCCATTCTCCCGACCGGTGGTCTTGCAGTGCGGAGAGGCAACCACGAGGTTTTAGCGATCTTGAAGAGTATAGCGAGGAAAGCAGTGACTTGCGCATGGCGATGTACTTAGAGCAAGACCGAGCATGCATTGCATTGGGCTCTCTTCTAGAAGCGATTTATCATTTTCTCTAAATTAGTTAATTTGCTTAACTAATTAGATGGACTGTAATATTTTAATTAGCCTGTAGGTTAATTAGTCTGTATATTCTTTTGGTCCCTCCGGGCGAGGGAAAATCTGTAATAAGTGTGGGTGCGTGTGTGTGCATGTCCTCCAATCCCCACTTCTTTCTTCCCTTTTATTTACCCGCTTATAATGGTAGATTAGGGCATGTTTAAATTAGCATCTGATATATTGCATGCGTGCATCCATACATTTGTCTTACATGCACCGGGCTCGGCGCATCACGCTAACTGCATTGGTATTTCAAATCTAACTTGAATACATGCATCAATTGATCGCATTTCACATGCCATGATTAGGTGAGCCGAGCCTACTCTAATTGCATCCTATATGTGTTGCATTAGTCAAATTTAACATGAACTAGGACCATGCATGTTTGCTAACTAGTTTATTGTTTTGGCACAGAGTACGATGTAAGTATTTTCATGCTTTAGCGTACCGCATGCGTGTGAGTGTTAACATAACAGCATGCTTACCATGCGACTAATTGCTTATGTGAGATAAACTGTTTGATTGCCTGTGGGTGAAGGTTGGATTATGCGAGTTGGAAAAACTCGTTGAAATCCGTATTTTAGCCTACTTGCGAGTAGCAAATTCCAAAGTGTTTTTTTAAGACAAACGGATATGCAATGCTTATTTCCAAATTAGGCAATCTAGTCTATACTTGTTTGCTGTGCGCATAACATAGTAATTCTAGGCTAATAACCGGAATAAGAACACATAACGTTTTCAAAATCAAATATCACGGTTAGTAGAGGCCGGTCTTCGGACCCGAAGAGGAATGCTCATAGTGACCTTCCCCAATCGTACCCAAGCTCCAGCGAGAGGCAACTTTGGTGATAGCGGACCGTGGCCTTTGGCACCGAGTCAGGGTTTTCTAGATTTCCCTATTAAAAAAATATTTAGGTGGCGACTCTGTATCTGGCAAAGCAGTCCATGTTTGGCACTTCTTTTCAAAAATCTGTTTTCTCAAAATGATTTGCCAGATTTGGACTCTTTGGTTCAGATTTAGAACATAAACAAAATCAGTCTGGCTATGGCGTGTAGCCTTGGGGTCCCTTCTTGGGCTTATTCTGATTCTGGCGACTCTGCTGGGGATTTTATAAAGCTTGACTCGAACTCGTTATATCCTGTTTTGATTTCATTTATGTGACTCTTTGCATTGCATGTGCATTGGTTCGCCTAGGACACCGTGTTGGCCATCTGCTATTCTGGCTCTTTGGAGGCTTGACATTGTCAAAGCATGCCATAAAATTTGACGGTTCGAACTCCACGATGTAGAACACAAACCTGGTTTCTGGGGCACCCTTTCGACCATTCGACCTGGTGCATATTCGAATCCATAGTGACCATTCCAAACTAGGGCAGTTGCTTACGATGTTAGGTTGTTTGAAACATTGCGTGCGTAATGAAACCTAGTTCACGACAAAATAGGGCGGAAAACCCTACTGAACATAGGGGTGTATTGGCTCTCATTTATTTGCTATGTGCTTTTAAAGTGTATCTCTCTGAGAGCACTTTATATCGATTTACAAGTTTGATGTCGAACTGAGGGCACTAGTATCGATATTGTGAGAGCAGGTTATATCTGCAGTGTATCGATTTAGTGTTTTGGGATAGTGATTTTTGAAACGATGATCGTGATGAAATACGAGTTGTTCACTACATCCGTGTTTGATCCATTTGAAATGAAATCTTTGCTTGTTGTCTCTTCGATTCGGACGGTGATGCAGAATAGCTAGTGTTCCCCTTGGCGGAGGACTTATGATCCGCCTTGAGTCGGAAGAGATCGTGGTTATAGCATTTGCATTAGATCAAGGATCACTCGCAAAGTGAGACCAATATTGATATGCCACATCCACCAGTGCTTTGACTTGCGCACCGATGCAGGCCCCCGGCTATCTCGAGGCTCGCGAGCCTACTACATTTGAACTAATGGGGATGATAGGTGATCTCAAGAGGTCTATGGAGGATCTCGCCTACGAAATGTCAGCTTCACCTCCAGTCGTACCATATCTTTGGGAGTTTGTACCCAGAGCCCAGCTATTGGGACGGATTGTGATTGAACTTAGCCAGCGGAGATGGCCTCCAACTATGGAAATGGCGTATCAAGATCAACCCAAACCCTCGATCAGTGAGGCGAGGAAAAAGACAAAGTGAAAGCGGATGCGATCTTAGTGAGCATTTTTGTGTAGGCGATCGAGGCTTTGAAAGCCGCGGGGATGAACAAGCAACAGATATCTGCAGTTGTGACAAAAGCTGTGGAGGATGCTTTCCCCACTCCACCTGAGGGTAGTTCAAATCAATCAGAAAACCGGGATAGGCCCCGTCATGCTAGAACAGTTCCTTCCATTCCCAACCCTGCACCCGAGAAGGATCAGAAATCAAGGCAGCGGCCGACCCTTCCTTCTAGTCGTCTAGCAAGAGTGCTCAACCTTCAAAAGTACCTTGAGGGTGCAGGGACTTCCATGCCCTCTACATGCCGTTGTCTAAGGCACTCCAGATCCTTGCTGAGAGGGGACACCTTAAACCCTTGGAGCCTCGGCCCCTCCTGAAGAATCTCCCTTCTACGTATGATGCTGCTTTGTACTGTGCGTACCACCAGCAAACCGGTCATGCTACGATAATTGCTTCGCCTCTATCATGAGGTGCGATTTGATTGACAACGAGGTTATCCTCCACCCACCTCCGCCAAGTCGTTACTACCCGGTTATTGGATTTTGAGGACATAGATCTGCGGTATGTAATCGGAGGTGAACACTTGTGGCGGTGCTGCAGTGCATTTTGGATGTGGCGTCGCGCACGCATTTTTGAGCATCTGCGAATACTAATTTTGTAAATTCGGCTTGGGTGTCGGTCTTTTGTTTTGTTTTGAGTCATCTCATTGTCTTGAGTCGATCCTTTTGCTTCTGGTCTGTCTTGTTATAGCGAGTCAACCCCCTTTTGTATAGAATGCCGGTGATTCGGGTTGTTGCCTCGAACACCGTTTTGTGTTATAATTACCGTTTTGGTTTTGAGTGCATCTGCCGAGGGGCGATTATACCAACAAATCTGAATAAAGCGGTATGGCTATCTCATTTTCATGCTTGCTTCGATGTGAGTTAGTTGTGCGGAAGCGGCCGAATGGAGCAGCGATACATTCTATCTACTCTCTTGTGCCTTGAACATCATTGTAATGTCCTAAGTTTTTTTCAAAACCCCCTTTTGTGCACTGCGGTGGTAAAAACGAAGGGGAGGGGATTCCTCGGGTTTTGCAAAATCTTGATCATTTGAGAGAAAGATAGGCATGCTAAGCCTTTTATGAATGAAATCATGCTTGTCGGTAGTCTTGAGAAGGACCTGGCTTGATCGGTGGTTTCATACTATCTTCTGCGCGAGCGATTTGTCACTTTCTTAAAACCTTTCAAGAAACAAATTGTTTTGCGCGGTCTTGTGAAGACTTGTGTGGAATTGCTCTTGAGATTGTGCGACCTAGGATCGCTCTCGACCTCGAGATTCAACCTATCTGTTTGAACACGGAATCCATTCAAAGCGTTCAGCAGTTAAGCGCCATGAAAGGCACAGGCGGCCCGATTTGAAGCAACCCTCGAGCAAGAGGTACCAAATTCAGATCAAGAAGATTAGATCTCATCGGCAGAGGCTCATGAAGCGACCGTGATGGATCCTTCTACAAATCGATACTTGACCATTCTCTGGACTCGAGATGACTTGGGATCTCAAAACCATTTGGCATGGACTATGCTACACTTTTACCCTTTAAGAGGCTCATTTGAAATTTGAAAACCGGAAGGGCGACCCAGGCAAAAGTTAGAGCAAGAAAAAGAAAAGAATGAAAAAATGCAAAAAAAAGAAAATCAAAGAAAAGAATCAAAAAAAAAAAAAAAAGAAAAAGAAAAAGAAAAAAAAATTTAAAAAAAGAAAGAAGAAAAAGAAGCTCGCAAGGTCGAAAACCTACAACAGGCGCCTTGGCAAAAGTTAGAGCCTAAAAAGTGAAGGTTAAAATACTGAGTGTACATACTTAGGAACTCGTAAGGCTTGATTCCCATGTTTGGGATCGTAGGCAACTTCATCTTGAAGTCCACCCCAGCGCTTTCCTGCGCCCGATCCATGTAATGGTTTGATCATCCTTGCCTCCTCTAACTCCGATAGTTAGGTTGTGACAGCCGGGATTACATAAGCGCTTCATCACGAAGTCAATCACCAACACTTTCAAGGTGATTATGTCCATATATTAGTTGTGACGTCCCGTCCTCTCCGTGCACGAGAGCTCGGTCGTGATCAATCATTATCGGACGATTCTGACATCTTTCGGCACCATCGGACAAGGGCAACTTTCCGTTGCAAGTTGTCATCAAACCGGGGGCAACTTTCCGTTGCCATGCGATCCTTCAAGCAAGAGCCAATTTTCCATTGCCTCCAATCAGAGGTTGTGCATCTCGAGGGTAAGCTCGTGCTTGTTGAGCATTGACTATTTGCAAAAATAGTTTTGAAAATTTTCTTGAAGTTGACTATTTTCTCGAAAACTATTTCATTTTAACGGACCATCTTCTTGGACCCAAAGGAAAATTTTCGATGCTCACGACTGACTTGTATGATTTTCAAATCAAAAGTCGAACAAGTATGTTAATCAGGCTAGCATTTTGGTCAAAAGCTGTTTTAGGAAGAAAACAAAAAATGGTCAAAGTAACAAACTAGGGGTGCAATTAGTCGAGGTCTTTTGTCTTTTCCCCGTCAACATACTTGCGGAAAGGGCACTCTATCTAGGAAGAAATAGCAGTGAGTTAGCGGTGTTGGGCACGAACCCGCAACTTCCTATTAGTCCATCAATCACCACAGGGAGGGATGAAAAATGAGAGAATAAAGAATAGAGAGGTGTAAGTGGAGAGAAGTGAGCAAGAGGGTTTTGAGAGAAAAACCGAGCTTGAGGGCGGCGATGTGAGAATCACAAATCGAAAGGATGGGAACAAAACCAAGAAGCGGCTCCTCGTGATTTGAGGTCTCTCATTCTTATGCAGCGTCCATAGTCGTGTCTTTCACTTTGTTTTGTCATAATCCTTGTCTTGAGTCTTTTCGGGCATGTCTCGTTGTGTTTGGAGTCGTGTACCTTTTTGTTTGAGTCTTTCTCATTGTTCGATTCTTGAGCTCGATACCGGTTTTGGAAAACCTTCTCTCAATTTCAAAAAATCGCTTATGCTTTCAGTCTTTGTGCCATTCTCTACATTTAGGCGAACAAAAAGAAGAAAAGGAAAATTTGGAGCATCTGAGTATGCTTCAATTTCAGCCAGTTTCACCTTCGTAGTCCGTCTTGTCAGATTGGGGCTGTTTGGTCAGGGTTTGCTGTGTGCAGAATAAACCAAGTATTGTGTTGTGGGCTGTATGCAGACTAATTCTCAGCAGAGTATGTTTGTGTGTTGGTGGCGATGGAGTTAAATTGGTTTGCTATTAACTGGTTCATTACCTGGTTACTACAATGCAAATATTTAATTTTTAGACAACAAATCAATCCCATTGTGATGTGATGCAGCATGATGCAATGCAGTGCAAAGTATGAAATGTACAAATATAACACTTTTTTAGACAAAAAAGGGGCTTGTTTCATTTCATCACCTTTTTCAAGTACATAGTTTTGAAGAAAACAAAAACCCGCCTGCGGCGGTACAAGATACTGGGGCTACCAACAAAAAAAGAAGAAAAAGAAAAAGTACAAAAAAGAGAAGAAAAGCAGCAAAAGTCTAGGTCATCATCAGTAGTCTCGGGCCTGGGGATCTATCCTCGCCCTCTTCCTGGACAAAGGTCCAGGTGCATCGTCATCGGCACCATCATCTGAACCTGAGTCTGAACCGTCTCCGGTCTCCTCCTCAGATGACCCCGCCTCTGCCTCTGCCTCTGCCTCTGCCTCGGACTCGGACTCGGACTCATCATCCTCATCATCAGGAATGGGTGCCCGAGAGCTACTCCCGACATGAGCACGCCTCGCCCTAGCACGGGGATGTCCAGTATCTCCACGCCCTCCTCGAGCAGGAATAGAGGGCCTAGTTGGAGCACCACCCACCGGAGGGATCTGGAAAGGAGGCTGAAAAGCATAAAAACCGTCATCGATGCAGCGTGGCGGTGAATCGATCTGAGAATCACGGTATGAGTACAATGTGTGAACGCCGTGGCGGTCACGAATCCTGATGTATGAAGTCTGATGTAACGGTGATGTCAGTCGCGAATCTGATGTATGAATATAGTGTGTGAACACCGTGGCGATGTATCGATGTAGAATCACGGTGTATGAGTCTGATGTATCAGTCAGAAATTTGGGTATCGGTGTTGTGTCGTGCATCAGTTATCACGAATCGGTTTATATGCGATTTGAGGCTTGCGGTCGAAGAACATACGAGAATCTTGTAGAGGGCGGAAGGTCGAAGGTCATTGTAGCATCTCCACCATGGAGGCATTGACTCTAGAGGCTGGGGTGTACTCGGAGGGCCTTTGCAAAAGTATCGGATCATCGATGATATGCGAATATCAAATAAACTGAAATGAAATAATAGTACAAGATGTGAAATGAAGTAATACATACCGGAGGCAAGTCAGGGACACCGACCAACTCGTGATCAGCCGGGGGAGGAGCAAAGGGGATTTGGTAGGTCGGCCCACCCTGCCCTCTGCATGTCAGTGAAGTGGGCAGAGCAGGCCAGCCGGTCCCCCGCCCTCTCTGAACTCCGCCCCTGCTACGGACTCGAGCCCTCCTCGATGCTCCCGCTCTAGCTGCCGACGCTGCTGGCCTCTCCCTATCAGCTCGGCGACCACCGCCCAAGGGTCGCATAATGTAGGTCCGGACGTACTCGGCATAGTCACCCTCGTCTCTGTGACGCTCCGCACCCCAGCCAACGGTATACTCTCTCAGGTGCGCGAGAGAAAGCCTCTCTGTATGCCTCATATGTGTAGGAGGCGGACCTGGAACTATCTGCTCCAGTAAACCAGTGCAGCGCAAGAAGCGCTCCCAGTACCAAGCCAGGACGGGCCCTCCAGAATCCGGAGGCAGGCGGGTCTCCTCGGCACTCATAGTGATCCCTCACTCGGCCAGCAGGCCCAAAGTTTGCCGGTGATCTGTGGGTAAATGTGCGATTTGTTATATGTTTATCATCAAAAATACGATTGCTATCACGAAGCTTAAGCAAACTCTGATTGAACATAACTCATGGCGGTGATGGTGTCGAAAATGGCGGCGGAAGAAGATGAAAGACTCCGGGGTCTCCGCACACGCATGTCAAGCGATGAGAAAAGGGGATGTCAGCGGGATCTCCACATGGTCTTGGGGCAAGCTGGGAAAGTAGGTGTAGACCCTGGCTGAAACGAGATATCGATGACTATTAGATAAAGTAGAATATAGAAGAAATAAATGGCGAGCCGTGTGTTGTCGCGATGTATTGTGCAAAGTGTATAGTGTGTGCGAGTGGTCGATTAATAGCGAGTATATGTGTGTGCGCGTGTCACGATATATAGTCGATAAAAGCGGAACCGTGGTGTGTGCGATTATCTGAAATCTGAAAATGTAAGCGGCAATGTAAAGGAAGGGAAAGATGTACCTCCCAAGCTCGCGATATCCGCCAAGAATGTCATTGAGGTGGGAAGAAAACTCATGTAACCATATAAAGTGGCCAAGCTTGGCCACCCGGTAATGTGGCGGATCCGCTGGCATCCACCAGTCGCTCAACAAGCAAAGAGCCGCAGTGTGCTTTGGTTGGCAAAAAGGGTCGTCCCGAGCAAAAACATGATGAAGCCCTGCGCATACTGATCCACCTCCTCTGGGATCATCTGCACCTCCTCCACCAAAGCTGGCTGAATCTGGAAGTGGCTTTCGAACCATGAGTACCTCACAAACCACCTTTCGGCGAGGGAAAAATTTGAGTGCGGCGGTATATTGGCGACATCACTCATGCATATTGGTGTCGAAGGGATCGGATCACCCCTACCGATGCTAGTAAGCATCGAGAAATCATAAGAGTCATCGTCATGTCCCTTACGGCGGAGAAGTGAAAGGAGTTGGTGGTATCCACCACCTCTCCACTAAAGCGACAAGCAAGGGCTGCGGTGGTAAGTTAGGAAAGCCCTACAGAAGATGCCGAAACCCGCCTCGTCGACGATGTGGCGAACCACATCTGGCAACTCTGCGTACTAGTCTCAGGCAACGACATTCCCATACCCGCGGATGGTATGGGAGTCCCCCTGTAATCAAAAACAACAATTGTGAAGCAATATTCAAGATGCAGTTTTGAGAAGCATACAGATATAGTATGTGTGTGCGCGTTTTCAAATGTAAAGCCGGCATTGGGTGTCAGTGTGCTAGCAGAGAACTACAGCATATGATATGTCAGTGTGTTGAACGATTCAATACAGATGTAACATGTGTGCACGTTTTTTAGATTCAAACAAACGCCAGGTGCGGTGTACTTCTGATGAACTTCGGCGTGTGATGTGTCGGCATGTTTGAGTGGTTGATGAATCTGACATGTGTGCATGTTTTGAAATTCAAGTAGATATCGGTGCGGTGTGTATGTAGTGAAATACAGTGTGCGCAATGTGTTTGAGCAATTCAGGGCTAGTGCAGTGTGTGTGCGCGTGTCGATTCAGCGATTATCGATTGCAAGTGTATTCACAATCAACTACGATTATGCAGTGCATCGATGCATTCGAACTAAGCAATTAAAAGCGAGTCAACTATGGCGGTTTAAGTGTTCTACATTGCGGAAAATAAAACCGGGAAGAATGTACCTCGAAGCGTGTGGCGAGGTGTGACTACGCTCACGGAGTAATAGCTTCGGTGCCACGCCCCTCTCGGAGCTCCGGGGCTGGCGTAGTCCATCGAGGAGCATCGCGTGGCTGGCGGCTGTGGGTCTCCGGATCGAGCGGCGGATGTAAATGATAAGGGCTCGGCCTCGGGATCCATCTCGAGCTCTGGAGCCCCACCCGATGGAAGATTGCTCGCCATCTTGAAGAGAATGTGAAAATGGCGGAAGAGGGAAAAGCGCGAGAATATGAAGAGTCAACAAAAAGTCAACCGAGAGGTGAAAATGGCGAAAAAGTTGAGGTGCGGAAAAGCCAGAATGTCGAGAAAAACTTGAAAACAAGCCCAGTGGCGGAAATAAAATGAGACTCCAAAGCGAAGTTTCGTTCGGTTGAAAATGTCAAAAGCCTTGAAGGAGATCATGAATCGAACAACGAAGCGGGGCTAGAATGCAAGAAAATGAGAGAATCAATGGAGGAAAATGCCCTAGAGGAGGGAAGGATTTTTGAGCAAGAGGAAGTGAAGAAAATAGGGCTGAAGCCCT
The DNA here is from genome assembly GCA_025200525.1 of Camellia lanceoleosa. Classification (NCBI taxonomy): domain Eukaryota; kingdom Viridiplantae; phylum Streptophyta; class Magnoliopsida; order Ericales; family Theaceae; genus Camellia; species Camellia lanceoleosa. The sequence continues at coordinate 14,976 of JANUSC010000711.1, read as the reverse complement.
ATTTTAAGACCGTGGCCAATTGACAAAGCGCCTCGATGTAGGAATACTTTGCCGTCGGCCACATTCTTTACCCGATCGGCAATATATTATGCCGATTGAATTGTATGAGGCGATGGACAGCCGGTGATGCATTTGGTGGCGGTGATTATCGGTGGTCTCTCCTGAGGGTTTTGAGCCTTCTACATCCTTGTTTGGGTTATATGTGTGGTGCGGGGCCTTCATTGCTCAAAAGCATTGCAAGGCGATTGCCTTCAAAACTCGGCCTCCGTTTTGACCTCGGACCGTGTCTTCTGTGTATGGCACTCGAATTTGTGTAAGGTGTATCCTTTCCGTATCCTTCTGACTTTTACAAAACTCGAAAGTTGCCCCCATGTGCATTTGGCATGCAATCACGCTGTCTAGTGCATCGCACTATCTTGTGCATCGTATTTCGCTCGCATTATCCATCGCGTCACGCCGTTTCGCGCATCTTATTGCATTTAGCATGCATTCATTGCCCGTGCTATTTTGCGCACCTCACATGCATTGTCATGCACCCTGGGTCCGGTGGGACCGAAAACACGCCACAGTCCGGCGGGACCAAAAACACGCGCGGTCTGGCGAGACCTTAAACCCGCTCGGTCGCATTGTCATGCGTCTCAAAAGTCGCGCGTTGTCGCGCATTTCGGGATCATACATCTTCATGCATTCTCATGCATCATGCGTAAATCATGCATCTCATAGCGTAGCGATAAATCGTCGCATTAAGAAAAAGATCATGCATTGTCATGCATTTCAAGCGACTTGCATTATCGCGCATATGTCATCATTATAAATACCGCATGTGTCATGCATCATTGAATAATACATATGTCATGCATATTTGTAGATATTGCATTGTAGTTGCATGCATCCATTGCCATTTTCCCAATGAGATCATCATCTTTGCATTGTCATGCATTTTTTTTTTGTAAATATCCGTTCCATTGCATATTTGTAGATATTGCATTGTGGTTTGCATGCATTCATTGCATCACCCTCCATCTATAAACGCACCTTTCTTTGTTGAGCTTAGTACGGTATGTGCCCTTACTTTTCACATTAAAGCACGATTCTAATATGCGTGCCTATTCCATCTTTGGTATGTTGGTTTGAGGTTGCGGCACCTTTTCTGTGTTAGACATGGCTTTTTTGTGTACATGCCTTTCCTAGGCAAGATTTGGTTTGGCCCGCGTGCCATATCCATTGTATCTATTTCCATCGCATTGTAGTTTGCATGCATTCACTGCATCACCCTTCTATCTATGGCTTGCGCCTTTCTAGGTTGAGCTTGGGTTGGTATGTGCCTGTACTTTTCGTGAAGCATAGTTCGGTGGACGTTCTATGTTGAAGCGTGGCTCGTATATGTACATGCCTTTCCTAGGCAAGATTTGGTTTGGCTCGCGTGCCATATCCATAGTATCCGTTTCCATTGCATATTTGTAGATATTGCATTATGGTTTGCATGCATTCATTGCATCACCTTCCATCTATATTGCGCCTTTCCTTGTTGAGCTTGATGCGGTATGTGCCCATACTTTTCACGTCAAAGCATAGTTCGGTGGACCGTTCTATATTAGCATGACTTGTTTGTGTACATGCCTTTCCTAGGCAAGATTTGGTTTGGCGCATGCCATATTCGTATAAATATTACATTGTAGTGTAAATTTTGCATCCAGCATTAGGATCATTGTCCTTTCTGCAGCGGGTCGTTACCCCACTTATGTCATTCCACCCAATACTCGTTCTTGAATCCGTCTACATTACTCATAGTTCAGTTGACCGTTCTATGGTAGACGGACTTATTACCTCCATCAATCTATTTGACATTTGTGTGGTTTCGAACCGCTCATGATTGGATCATGATTCAATTGCTCTGCATTTAGTTTGCATTGTTTCAATTGCATTGCATTGTTTATACATTGTTTTGTATATATTGCATATCATTTTGCACTCATTCTTCCATTGTTATGCATGTTGCTAATAACATCGTACCTATTAAGTTGTTTTCTTTGCAGGCACGATATTGCATGTACGGTTCATTTGCAGCTGGTGGAACCAGACGAATCGAACAGGTATTGTATCCTCCGAGTGAGACGTATTGAGAATTGCATAATTCTCTTACATCCTTTCTGCATTGTAGTGTAGTTTGGTGTATGCTAGCTTAAAATTGTTGCATGTGTGCTTCGTTGCAGCTTTCTTTGCATAATCATAAGTTATGTTCGGCTTCGTGCATTGTCTTGCATTTTGCCCCTGCCTTCGGGCGCATACCTTGTTTGTCTTGCATGCTTTGTCTAAGTCTTCAGCCTTGTCAAAAATGGGTCGTGTCTGGGCTTTGACATTCACTCCCGTCATTGTTATGACTTTTGAGTTCTGTCAAAGAGGGCCAACTGTAGACACCCCATTTTTGACCATCCTCAAGACTTGGACGTCACCGTTGGAACACTCGGTGATCATCCATGTTTATTTGGAGTTCCCGAAGGTCTCGGCTATGCGCCTTGCCCCAGGATCTCCGAACTCGACTGTTTAGTGTCTTGTTTTGCACCAAACACTTGTGTTTTGCCTTGGAGGGGCAGGGAATGCCTTGTGAGGCATCCCTACACATCACCGGCCATGGCTAGAGGCCACCGGCTGGTGTTTTGTTGCCATCGACAATGTATATTGCCAATCGACATTCTTTGTTGCCGATTGGCGGTTTATTTAATCAAAATGGCACTTTTGGTGGCGATTCTTGTTCATCTGCTTTTGCAGATATTTTATCTGGTGGCTTGCATTTTGTTCTCCTCCATACACGTGTATAGAGGGATGGCTTCCTTGTTAGCTTCTTGAGTAAGCTTTACAAGATTGGCTTCTCTATAAGAGGAGCCCTCCTCTCTTGGCTTTAGGGTGAGACAAAAAGGTTAGAAAATATACAGAGGAGAGCTCTGGATTAGGGTTAGGGTTTGTGTCTTACCTATCCCTATTTCTCTCTCTCTTTTTACCTTTGTGTGTGTATAAGTGTATTTGTGTCTTACTATTGCACACAAACACATAGTGTTACACCTTCCCTTGGCTACTGAGGTTCTAAGAGGTTGTTCTTGAACTTCTTGGGTGGTTTTGAGCTTGGAGGAGCAGCTGGTCCACCATTGTTGAAGAGGTTCTTCAAGGGTAACAATCTTGCTCCTTTTTACCCCATTCTTGCATACTATTTTTGCCTATCTTAGAACTGTTTTTGAGCTTAGTGTATAATATAAAAAAGTTCTGTTTTTGGGCCCTCTAAATAGTTTGTTTAGAGTGTTTTGTGGTTTGGAGGTGTTTGACCCCTCTTAAGCCTTGAGGGGCTCCATTTTGTGCTATTTTGAGTGAGCTCCGGGACTTTGGTGTTTGGGCCTCCTCACCACTGAAATCTTGAGGGATTTCAGTAGTAAGGATGGTGCCTTGAAGTCCCAAGAAGGAGAGGGCCACCCCCTCTCCTTATTGCCCTTGAAAAGGGCCATTTTTGCCTCTTTAATGAGCACCTAGCTAAGCCTCATGTTGACCATGCCTTGGTACATTATTTATGCTTATTTTGCCATGAAATAGCATTTTTGTATGTTGGTTTTGGTACCTCATGCTTGCTTAGCATACATGCCTTGTAATGCCATTTTGTTGCCTTAACATGCCTTAGGTTGTAAACCATTGTTCTAGCATGTTTTAGGCTTGGCTTTGAAGCTTTTGTGCATATTTTCCTATGTTTGAGGTCTGTCCTTAGTGGTTTGGGTCAACTTTGGCATTCTTAGTATAGCCCCTTTGCATTTTTGGTTTGTTGGCCTTAAGTGTGTGAATGTATAGCATGCATCCTTGCCTTAATTTAGTGGGTTGGGACCATTTGCCATGTTATTTCAGTCCCTTTAACATGCTTGTATGCTTGCCTCGGATGCCTCTTTGAAGCTTTGAAAGCTTGTCTTGCATGCTCCATGTTTTGGCCATTGTGGATACCCTTTGAATTTGAGCCACTTAGATGCCATCTAGGTGTCCCTTAGGCGTTGTCTAGGCATGCCTTAGACTTTTTAAGTCCTCTTAGCCTTGTGAGGCTTGGTTGACTTAGTCTTGGTTTAAACCTATTGGCTTGTCTTGGGTTTTGCTTTGTTTGCATGCCTTGTTTATCTTGTTTAATTGGCTTAGCACCTTTTGTAACATGATTTTGAGCTTATCTTGCATGCCATTAGTCCATATTCGCCTCTTTCAAGTGTGTGAGAGTTGCCCTTTATAGCAGAGTGTTAGCCCTTTAACATGTGCATGTGTGTATGTGTGTTTAGTCCTCATTTCATAGCACTTTGGCCACTGTTTTGGGCCTAATTAGAGCTGCCTAAATCATGTTTAAGTCCATCCTATGCTTGCTTGCATGCTTACCTTGCATGTTTGTTTGCATGCTTGCATGTATACCTTGTATGCTCATGTTGAATGCTAGTTCATATGCTTAGGTTGCACTCCATCTAGCATGCATGCCTTGTTCCTTGATCTAGTGATAAGAATTGGGCCTTTGTTTATTGGTTTGCATTACATTAGAAATCAACATGCACAACTTGGTCTTTTGAGCCATCATGCATGAAATCGCAATTGATGGTCAGGGAACCAGAGCATGTCCTTTAGTCACTAACATGATAAGGGACATGGTTGGTGCATACATAAGCAGATGCATTGCCATGCAAAGCTCATCTCTCTTGTTGTCAAATAGGTTACTGCGAGGAACTTTTGCCGTCGATTACCTGAGTGCGGCCAACAAACAATTGGTAACCGATGGATTCATTCTCGACCGACGAACACCTCCTACGGTGGCCATTCTTCCGGCCGGTGGTCTTGCGGTGCTTTCGAGAGGCAACCACGAGGCTGGCGGTCTTGAAGGAGTATAAGCGAGGGAAAAGCAGAGGCTTGCATGGCGGTGTACCAAACAAGACCGAACATGCATTGCATTGGGCTCTCTTCACAAGGCAGTTTATCTGTTTTCTCTAAATTAGTTAATTTGCAACTAATTAGATGGTATGTAATATTTTAATTAGCACGTGGGTTAATTAGTACATATATTCTTTGGTCCCTCACGGCGAGGCGAATCTGTAATAAGTGTGGAGTGCGTGTGTGTGCATGTCCTCCAATCCCCACTTCTTTCTTCCCTTTATTTACAGCTTATGATGGTAGATTAGGACATGTTTAAATTAGCATACAGTATGACTGCATGCGTGCATCCATACATTTGTCTTACATGCACCGGGCTCAGCGCATCACGCTAACTTCATTGGTATTTCAAATCTTACTTGAATACATGCATCAATTGATGACATTTCACATGCCATGTTTAGGTGAGCCGAGCCTACTCTAATTGCATCTTGTATGTGTTGCATTAGTCAAACTTAACATGAACTAGGACCATGCATGTTTGCTAACTAGTTTATTGTTTTGTACGCAGTCTGATGTAAGTATTTTCATGCTTTAGCATACATGCGTGTGAGTGTTAACATAACATCATGCTTACCATGCGACTAATTGCTTATGTGAGATAAATTGTTTGATTGCTGTGGGTGAAGGTTGGATTATCGGAGTTGGAAAAACTCATTGAAATCGTATTTTAGCCTACTACTTGTAGCAAATTCCAAAGTGTTTTTTAAGACAAGCGGATATGCAATGCTTATTTCCAAATTAGACAATCTAGTTTATACTTGTTTGTTTTTCTCATAATATAGTAATTCTAGGCTAATAGGAATAAGAACACATAACGTTTTCAAATCGGATATCACGATTAGTAGAGGCGGTCTTGGATTAGGCGAGAGGAGGTGCTTAGAGTGACCTTCCCCTCGTACCCAAGCTCCCGAACGAGGCAACTTTGTGATAGCGGACCGTGGCCCTTGACACCGTCGGGGTTTCCTAGATTTCCTATTAAAAAATATTTAGGTGGCGACTCTGTATCGGCATGGCGATCCATGTTTGGCACTTCTTTTCAAAAATCTATTTTCTCAAGCGATTTGTCGGTTGGACTCTTTAGTTGATTTAGAAGCAGTAAACAAAATCGAGTCCGAATGGCGTGTGGCGGGGTCCCTCATGAACTTGTTACAAAAGTGTTTTCTGGTGGACTTGAATGAAGTTGCCTCGTATCCCAAAGATAGGAATCAAGCCTTGCGTAGTTAGGAGTTAAGGTACACTCGGGTATTTAACCTCTCATTTTTAAGCTCTAACTTTTGCCAAAGCGCGTTCTTGAGTTTCAACCTTGCGAGCCTTGTTTTCTTTTCTTTTCATTGCATTTTCTTCATTTTTTCATTTTTCTTTTTCTTTTTTTTTCATTCTTTGCATTTTTCTTCTTTCTTTTTTTTTTTCTTGCTCTAACTTTGCGTGGGTGGCCTTAGGGTTTCGGCCTTGAGCCTCTCAAGGGTAAAAGTGTAGCTTTGTCCATATCAAATGGTTTTGAGATCTGAAGTCATCTGAATCAAGAGAATGGGCATTGTTGTTGATGATGTGAGTCCATCAATAAAATGAATTTGCCTGGTGTTGTGGATCGAACTTCGGTTTTCTTGACAATACTTTCTTCTTCCTCCCTCTGGATTTGGCATTCTTGCGATCTTCATTGATTTGAGGATGATCCATCTTGACTCTTGAGCACATTTGACATTTTACGCACCTAGGTCGGTGAAACGCTTGAATCTAGCCAGGGCCTCACATTGCGATTGACCGTTGAACACTCTGAATTAAGGTCAAGGTTTGAAATCAAGGGTCGAGTCTCGAGGTTGAGGCGATCCTAGGGCATAATCTCAAGAGCAATTCTACAGTCTTCCAAGATCAGCAAAAACATTTTTTGAAATCTTTTAAGGAAGCGACCAGTTGCTCGCGCTAAAGACAATGTAGAACCAATCTGGATCAAGCCAGGATCCTTCCCAGTACTCACATTAACAAGCATGATTTCATTCATTAAGGGTTTAGCACACCTCTCTTTCTCTCAGTTGATCAAATTTTTGCAAAACCTGAGGAATTCCTTCCTCTTCGTTTTCACCGCAGTGTTCAAAAGGTTTTGAAAAACTTAGGTCAATGCAATGAGTTCGAGGCACAGAAAAGTAGGCAAAAAGTATTGTCGTTGCGTTCAAACTCTCTGGCACAACTGGCACAAGGCAGAAGCAAGCACACAAGCGTGAAAAACCACTAATGTTTCATTCAGAATCTGATGGTTATGGCGGCTCCGCAATGCAGACTCAAGAAAAAGCGAAAAAGACAAACACAAAAACAAAATGGTGGCAGAAGTAACACCCCGGAATCACCCAACTCCTATACAGCAGGCTGACTCGTCTGACAAAAGCAGACCCAAAACAAAAAGGCGACTCAAAACAAAAAACGGGGCTCAAAAACAAAACAATAAAGTGACCCAATACCAAAGTCAGAATGTACAAAAACCAGCATACACAAATGCTCAAAACAGTGAGTGTCATACACCATATCTGAAATAAACTGAACGCCGCCTGTAGGTGGATCATCCCTCGATCACATCACATTATCCCCCACAAGTTCACTGATCCAGTGCCGATAGACTTTGCTGAGCTCGGCAGGAGGATGACCCCGTTGTCAAATAGATCCTGTACTTCATGGCGAAAACCAGCGATCGTCGATAGTATGGCGGTTTCTGATGGTACCTTGATCTTGGGTAGCATCATGCATAGCCGGAAGAGGGTTCGAGAGAGGGAGGCTCAAGGGTTTGAGATGGCCTTGTCCAACAAGGATTTGGAGAGCTTTGGACAAAGGCATATAGGGCATGGAAGACCCTCTAACCTCGGGGTTGGTACTTCAAGGTTTGTGGATTTTCTTTGGGCCTTTGATAAAGGATTGGCGAGTCTTGCTTTGGTTTGTTGATCTCTTAGAGTCTTGAGATTATAGCTGAAAGAGCGTTTACGATACTGCGACCCTTCTCTCGGCTTGCCTTGATTCAAGCCCCCAACTTGAGTGGCGAAAATGTCGTCCTGATTTTTGCAACCTTGTGAGCACTCGCTCTTTGTTCGATCTCTTGGCTTTCCACGGCCTCAACGACCAACAAAAGATGTTCATGGGGATCCATGTCGCCCCTATCTTGTTCTTTCCTCGCCTCCACTTTGCCAAGGGTTGGCATTCCTCAAATCTGACCGTTCCAAGATTGAGGCCTTTTGTCGTGAAACTCTAGCATGTCTTTGTGGTAATGGAGCCAATGTCCCAGGCTAGATCATCACGATTCTTTGAAGATCTTCGATCATTCTCTTTAGCTCGAAGTAGTGGGCTCACGGGTTTGAGATGATTGGGGTCGAGATGTATCCATCATGCATAAGTCCATGCTTTTACGGAATGAACACCTCGAGCTTGGGTAGATGGAAATTTGGGGTGATGTATATCTTTGGGTCGTGGGTGGATGGCGTTATATGGATGAGGTTGAGATGTAGAGGTGTGGTCGGTACTAACTTTGAGGTCCTTTTGGTGGAACTAGGGTCTCTTAAATCAATAAGATCTTGAATCTTATGACGGAGGTGGATCTACAGTTAAATATCATGGCCGTGTTGTTGATGGTAGGCACAGTATTTAGCTGGGTCATATCTTGGTGGAAGAGGGTTTGGAAGGGGTTGGGGTTCTAGAAGTTCTAGATGCCCTTCTTCATGACTTTCAAAAGCTTGAGAGAGACTCATGTAAAGAGGATGGAATTTTGGTTTGGGGGCGAGTTGAGGTGGTTGGTTTTTGGCCATTGAGGGAAGTGGTGATAGTATCTACTTCTGAGCATTTCGCAGTTGTGCTACCATCAAAAGTAGCATTGGAACTGCGAGCAACATTCCTCTTCAAAGGCTCATTATCTTCTGCAAAGATCCCTTGTTTGATGGCATCCTCGATTTGAACCCCCATCTCATGCAGATCTGAAAAGGTAGGGAAGGGAAAAACAATCATCTTCTGCATAAGCTTGGGCTGGAGATTGCGCACAATCATCTGAATCTGATCTTTGTCAGTGGGCCTAGTGGTCATCATTGAGGCCTTGGCTCTCTAGCGGGTTACAAAGTCAGAGAAGCCCTTTTTCGGCTCTTGCCTGGTTGTCTCGAGATCACGGGTTGTGATCTCAATCAAATATTGTATGAATATTATGCGGCGAAGGCCTCGGCCATCTCCTCCCCCGTTTCCTTTAGATCCTCCAATTTGGCATACCGGATGGCATAATACCCAACGGGTCTTGCGAAGGGAACTCTGTAATCTTGTCAAGCCCGTCGGGCGAAGAACATCTGAAAACAAACTTCGGGTGGACCATGGGATCTCGACCCGTCAAAAGCAGTCGATGTGAGGCATCTTGAACTGTCGGCAATGTCACCACGAATCGATATATCCATCTCAATGTCAGGATGGAGTTGACTCCTGAGACTTCTTAAACATCTTCTCAAGTTTGCTCAATTTCATATTTGTAAGGATTAGACCTCGAACTCAAAGGAGAGTGGCAGATTGGTAAGTGCTTTGGATAGGGGGTAAAGTGGGAGGCGGGCGAGCCCTCTTGGAATGTCCATACTTTCCTGGACATATGGCATCTCCCAGTCTTTGGAGCTCACTGGGGAGAACTTGTTGTGAAGCGAGCCAGCGCCACTTTGTTGCGACACGGTGATGAGCTCGACTCTTTGAGCCATGATTCTGACTTCTTTGTTTGGAAAATTCCACTTGGCGTCTGACATCTTCGCATAGGTTTCATAGTTTCCTGCATTTGATGCATCATTGCCTCCATCCCTGATGTATTCTGCTGATCCATCTGACTGACTGGTAGATCTATCTCTATGGCAACAATTGAGACCTCAGTCCATTTGATGACCAATAATCGTAACTGAGGCTGGTGATCTGCACGTGCTGGGCCCTTTACCTGTTACGATGAAGGAACGGTTGCCCTTGTTGAATCTACGACCTAACAAATCTATCAACACAAGTTCGGTGTGCAGGGGATATTGGAATATACGAAGCTATGGTTCCAAGACTACCTAGCAAAAGAAAATAAATGACATCTCGGCTGATTTCACCCGAGCAGATATGAGCATAGTTGAGATAAGGTGTGCTCTCTCTGGTCTGCCCAAAATGGCAAGTGGCTGATACCCTCAAGTGTTGAATCCCAAAAGCTTGAGCTTGGTGCCGATACTCGATGCTAAACTAAATGGCTGATACATGCATTCCTATAGAGACGCACTCTAAAAGCACATAACAAGCAAGTGAGAGCCAAAAAACACCCCTATGTTGGGGGTAGGGTTTCCACTGTCCTATTTTAGCCGAGCTAAGGTTTCACCTACGCACCCAGCGGTTTCAAACAACCTATATCGGGTAAGCAACTTTGTCCTAGTTTGGAATGGTCTCACTGGGATCGAATATGCACTAGGTCGAATGGTCAAGGGTGCCCGGTAAAGGAGTTTGTGTTCCCCATCTTGGCGAGCCCACATGGGTCAACCTTATGGTCATGCCTTGACAAGACAAGCCTCAAACCGTTAGGGAATAGCGAGATGGCAAACACGGTGTCCTAGGCACACCAATGCAAATGCAATACAAAGAAACACACAAGTATAGTCAAAACCAGATATCATGAGTTGAGTCAAGTTCTCTAAATCCTAGTGGTCGCGAGCGTAACAAGCCATGGGGGGCCTCGCTATAGCTTCGGACTCGATTTGTGTCACGGTTCTTAATCTGAACCAAAGAGTCCAAATCCGCAAATCGTTTTGAGAAAATGGATTTTTGAAAGAAGTGCAAACATGAACTGCTTGGAATCTGAGTCGCCACCTAAATATTTTATATTTTGGGAAATTTGAAACCACGACTCGTTGCCTAAGGCCACGTGTCGTCATCACCAAAGTTGTCTCGGTTCGAGGAACTTAAGTGCGATTGGGAAGGTCATAGAGCACCCATTCGCTGATCAAAGATAAACCTCTACTAACCATGATATCTAGTTTTGAAAACATTGTGTGCTCTTATTAGGTTATTAGCCTAGATTTACTGGGTGATCTTAGATACAAGTATAGGTAGTGCACAGATTGGAATAAAACATTTCATGTTTGTTTTTGAAAGATGGTTTGCTACCGCAGGTGAGCTTAAAATAGATTTTGCCACCCTCGGGTGGGCTTAGAAAGATGGTTTTGCCACTATCCGGTAGGCTTAAAACTCACGATCAATGCATTGTTCCAATCCAAATAACCGACTTTCACCCACGGGCATTGAGATATATCACATAAGCAAATAGCCTCATAGTAAGCATGCTATTCATGGCGATCACTCACGCGTACAAGGATGTAAAGCATAAAACTCACCAGTACTCAAGCCAAAAGCAGAAGCTAATTAGAAATCCATGCATGATCCTAACTATCTGAAATGCCTAATGCAGCAGATGCAAAAATGCAACTATAGCAGGCTCGGCTATTCTAAACATAGGCGTATGGAATGCTACGACTAACATGTATTCAACAGAATTGAAATACAAATGCAGTTAGTATGATGTGCAGGCAGGTGCATGCAAGACAGATGAATGAATGTAAACATGCTATCATATTGTATGCTAATTGAAACATGCCTAATCTAACCATCATAATTTAGTAAATAAAAGGAAGAAAGGCGTGGGGTTGGAAGACATACATCACACTCTTTACTTATTACAATTATGCCAGAGGATCGAATAAATAATCTGATCCCAAATAAATATCGGTCCCAAATATCTACGATCCAATATGTACAAAATCCTAATTAATTAACAAATTAATCTAGAAAAGCGATAAACTAACATGCAAGCTAGGATTGCCTACCGACTAATCAGGATGATGGTGATGCATGCTCGGGTTGCCTTGTGAGGAATCCCTTGATGCCCCAATTAGCCTCTATTTGCAATTGTTTCTTGAAGCGCTTCAAGCTTTCGAAAGTGGCGATTCTTGATTTCTGCATAGCAGAGCGGAAAGGGGCATGGCAATGTATTTTCACATATGTATGCATACCTCGATCCTCGTGCCACAATCACGCATCTCGATGCATGATGGCGAGAGTGAATAAGCCAACTTCGATATGGAATGAATGCACATATAAACACAACAATACCTATACTCCATCATGGGTAATCCAATTGTCGGCGAGGAAGTGAGACACGTTCCGTCCTGAGTCTCTGAAAGCAAGCATACCTGTTCCCGTGCTTGGGCTGCTCTATCCCAAACACAATGCAATATCGTGACATGCATGATGCAACTAAGATATAACCTAACATGCACAATGCTATGAAATGGCATACTCGATGCAGAGGTAACATAGCATACACAATGCAGCCTTTAACATACAACCTAGCATACACAATGCTATGAAAGCGAAACGACATACACAATGCATAATGGACTTACACCAACACAAGTGGACCTCGGCCACACTCACATAGGAGGCCATTAGATGAAATTGAACACTAAATGCGTGCATCTTGTATGAAGCGCAAACCGACGACCTTAAGGCACCAAATGCCACTCTAACAAGACATGGCAAGGCATGGAATATGGCATACTAGCATGCAAATTTCAGTATCAAAATGTGATGCAAAACGATCCCAAAACATGGAAACATGGCACGCAATGCATGAAATGAATCGTAACATGAAATGGTACATGGAATGACCTATGGCTATGCAAAGCATGCATGATTTGAACATGAAGTATGAAGAAAAAAATCAAGAAAGCCCCAAAACAAGCATATTTCCAGTTTTAAGCAAGGCCAAAAGGTGAACAAAAATAGGGCTAAACCAACATGCAAAATGGCTCGAAGAAATAAAAAAGCAAGTAGTAGCTGTTGGCTCCAAAAGGTGAAAAGAAGACCTTCAACAAAGTTGAAGAGGGCTCAAATGAAGCACTAAAGTTTACAAAAATCCACGAAAACAAACACAAGTATGGCTAAACTATCATGCAAGAAATGGGCCTAAAGAGGGACAAAAGCAAGTGATGGCTTCGGCCTCAAACAGAGGAGGACCTTCAACAATGTTGAAGAGGGGACCAAAAATGATATTTTACGAGTTTATGACCAAGCCCAAAACAATTGCACAAGCAAGCTTAAAATATATACAAAATAAGCATAAAAAGAGGCTTTATACACACGAGCAAAAAGGAAGCCTCAAAGGCAGTGAAAGACCCTTGATCAAAACAGCATGAAAAAGTGGGTTAAGAACATATGACTATTTACAGTTCGGACGAGCCCAAAAAGCCCTACAAGCACAAAAAGCTAAAAAGCGCATGCAAAAATAAGGGGCCAAGAGAGATAAAAGAGGCAAGTGTGAGATGAAAGCCTCAAACAGGTGAAGAGCCCTTCAAAAATATTGAAGAAGGGATCAAAGAACAAACCTCTTTCAGTTTATGATAAGCTCAAAACAGGTTCAAAATGGGTCTAAAAATACTATACCAAGAAAGAAGAGCATAAATGATGACTAAAGAGGCAAGTGGTGAGTATGAAGCTTCAAAAAGGGAAGAACCACTTAATAAAACATGAAAAGACCTACTCAAAACATGACTATTTTCCAGTTAGAGGTGGGAGCCCAAAAATGTAGCACAAAAGGAAAGCTAAGTAAGCATGCAAAAATAGGCTCAAAAAGAGGGAAAATGGGACTCACCCTTGTAGAACCAAGCTTCAACAACTTTTGGACCAGTTTTGGGGAGCTCTTGACCTCTGGAAGGCAACCTCAAGTTGCTGGAATGGATGTTGGAGTGTGTGATCTTGCTATGAGTTGTAGTGGCAAAACAGGTGTAGCCCAGGACTTGAGAGGTTTTGATGCTTGGAAGAGAGAGAGCTTTAATGCAAAACTCCCAAACAAAACTTTTAACCCCTAAAATGCAGCTGGAGCTGCTGGTTTTATAAACCTCGAAGAGTGGAGGAAAATGGGGGAAATTCAGAATTCAAATTTCCCCCAAAATAGGCCTAAAAAAGAGGAATAAAAGAGGCAAGTGAGCGCTTCCGACCTCAAATCAAAAGGAAGCCCTTCAAAAAAACGAAGAGGGGCTCAAAACAAGACATTTACATTTGTATGACCAAGTCTAGAAGCAGCTCACAAGTAAGCCTAAAATACCATGCAAAATAAGGCCTAAAAAGAGAGTTAAAGAGGCAAGTGGCGATGATGGCCTCAACAGAAAAAAAGGTCCTTAATCAAACATGAAAAGGAGCTCAAAAATATGACTATTTACAGTTTGGGTCCAGGAGCCTTAAAAATGCTTTCAAAGCAAGGCTTAGATATGCTGAGCAAGATAGGAACAAAAGGAGGAAAAAAGCTTACCCTTGAAGACCAATGAACCGACAACTTTTGGACCAAGAAGAGGAACTCTAGCCTCACGGAAAACAACCTCAAGTGTTGTAATGGAGGATGGAGGTGTATACCAAAAGCCGAGACAGCAGGAGGTGGTTAGCAGTCCCGAGCAAGAGGCACCGACCAGTGGGCTCAAAAATCGAAACCAGAAGCTCCACAAGCAAGGAAAAAATGAAAGCTCGACCATGAAAGCGTAGCCCTCGACTAGCGAGAGATGATCTACAGAGGCCTCTCCCTCCCTTTGGAAAGAAAACGAAGAAAGAAAAGCAGAAGAAGCAACGGACTGGTTATGGCAGAAACCGAGGCAAAGATGCACGAAAAACTCGGGAAGTCCGCGAGGCAAGGCTACGCGTGACCCGGACGCTCCTAAAACTCGCCTTGCGAACTGTAACCAGCAATATCACCGAGTGCTCAATCCGGTGACATCTGAGTCTTAAGGTCGGTCCAGGGGTGTCTGGTGACTCATTGTGGAGTAGTCTCGGCTTATGTCGACTAGAAAGTGAATTAACATATTACATGATTGCTAAGTTCAGCGGGCAATCAAGGATTTTTGGTGAATACTAACACTTGGCATTGTATGCCTTTAATTGAGTCACGATTCCATCTTCCTCTGAAGTGATCAACTTCGGCGTTTTGTGTTTGTCTTGAATCTAGTGATAGCCTTTCTGCTTCTTGCCATCTCTTAATACTTTCCT
>JANUSC010000710.1:0-54626 GCA_025200525.1 Camellia lanceoleosa | reverse complement strand
AGAAATTCTTCATGTTCCATGTCATATTGTCAGTAAAGGATCATGTTTTTGCTGAATATTGCATTTGGTTATGTCAGGGGAAACTAGTTCAAAGAATTCATTCAAGTCATGTTCACAATTCATTTCTAAGTTTTCAAGTTGATTTTTGCCTGGTAATTGGTACATGCTTTTGGGCCATGATTTACGATCCTTAAACATGTTTCATGAGTTTCTAAGTGTTTTCCAAAGTTTTAGCCCCATAAATTGAGTTTGATGCATCGAGATTGAATTTGAGCTTGGTGATCAACCGAAATTTGGTGGTTCTGACCACAAGCGGAACTTACACTCTGAAAGGCAAGTAATTCTAAGTACATGCACCGAGCCGATGGCTACGCCGAGTTTAAAAATGCCCAGTTCATGTTTTTGCAAATTCGCCGAAAGTAAGGGTCTAAGTCTCACGCTTGGAGCGCAGTCGAAGGCTCCGTCAATCGAAAAACATGCAACCAAAGATTTCTTTTTCTGCAAGTTTACAGCCACGCCGAAAGCAGAGCTTTTGTTCGACATGTCCCTCGAAGCGGAAAAAGCTACCACGAGCGTGACCTTATTTTCAAAGAAATTTTAAAAAATGTTTTCCAACACATTTCAGATCCTCATTCCATCCTGCATTCCTTGTTGCGTTTAAGACCCATAATTAGGATTAAAGACTAGAAATACATTGAACAAACGGCGTAAGTTATGTACATTTGAGCGCAGGTTTTATGTGTCATATGTGTCATGTTGGTCATATGCCATATACCGCTTTTTACTATTCCAAGCTCCGCCCGTCTGGCCTAAAGCCAACAATGAGTAATAACTGGTAAAGGTTCAATTGTATTTATCGCTGGATAAAACAAGATCTGTCAAGTGCTATGCTATGTACAATGAATGATTGTCCAATTTCCGATATATTCGTGGCATCCTTACATCATGTGATATGGGCAGTCAAGTTACTCCAAGATCGGAGGTTCCATTAAGGAACTAAAAATGTTTGCACTCGCTACTCATACCCCGAGGCTCCATCATGCTTAGTATGCTGCTATTCTTCATCTTGGATCCGGGAGGTTCCTTTATGGAACCGGGTTATTTATAACCACATGTTATGATTCCGCCTGCATCCTGCTCGGCTAAAAGTAACGATGTACCACGATGCGTAAGCATGACTTATACTTCACCGTGATCCGGACAAGATTATGAATTTGATACTTAAACTAATTATGATTTCGGGACCCGTATGCACTGCTCATTAAAACCCCTTTACTCTCGTTATTATTCATCATTTCCGCCACTATTTATATTACGATGTAGGTGGGCCAAAGACGTGACTGCACAGAGTTGATGGCCTACGCCTGCTTTTTGTCACCTAACCTTTGGCGCCCTTAGGAGGTTCCTCATAGTTCGGGTTTTGTGGGTCGTTTTGTAACTCAGATTAGACTATGTTGTTGTTAAGTCAAGACTTTTGTCCTTCAATGCCTAGGTGTTGTGTGTATATATATCATGTGAGTTAACTTCACTACATTTTGTAAAGTTTCAAGCTTCTATTGCCTACATGTTTCCCACATCTCATTGGACCTGTCTATTCTGTGAGTATTTGCTTCTCGTAGTCTCTATTCCGCTTGTTAATCATGAGGCCTTGTAATCCAAAGACATCACGAATATGGTATATATTTAAACCCATAGGGGCGGTTTGACTGCGACAGAGTGGTATCAGAGACGATTCACCGCACACACACAGTCCATATGCGAGCTTTTAGGATGTCCTAGTAAGAATTAGAGCATTCCATCTCGTGATGCTAAGAGCAAAGTAATCCAAATGGATAAAGAAAATTGAATGTAAATTTGAGTAAATAAATTGAAAGAAACAAATAAGATTATTCCTATGTTATTATCATTTGATGTCTTTATAGCAATGCGAGTAAATGCAATGGAAATGATGTAAGAACCTCAGAGGGTCGAGGAGTTTAATTCGAGCAAATGTCATGATTAATCAAATTATGACACAAACAACAAAGACAACAACCTTTTTCCTCTACCTCCGCCGGCACAACCCGGCGAGCATTAATGACATCATCAACTTGACACAGAATTATGAAGATGAAAACTACCGACATTCCTTGGTGGAATTGAACCGTTGAAAGCGCAAGAGACGGATTACTTGAAATGGAAAGCTTATTTGAAGTGTCTCGTTCTAGTCCAGAAGTCCCTCCTAGCCACCCATACTTTGAAGGATGAAGTTCAAGGTAGGGTTACTAATTTGAAGCGTAATGGAATATGATGGGCATAGTTTAATGCAATCTCTATGATAAATATTTTCCCCAATGTTTCAGTGGATCGGAAAGTGCCGTAGTTTCAAGAACTTAAATATTAGGAAGAATGTCTCAGAGTCGAAGTATGAAGCCAAATTTGACTTAACTAGCACGGTTTGTCTAATATATGGTGATATTGATTACAAGAAAGCATGAAAATTTGAAGTTGGACTGGACTTAGAAGTGTTTGATTAGGTAGGCGATGAAAATTGCTTACTTATGGAGGTTTTGATAGATCCCACGGCAGAAGCCACCCCAGCTTATGAAACAAAGTAAAAGCCCCAAGACTCTACAAAGAATCGGGATTGAGAGGAAAAGGCTTGGGTATGGTTTAAAGAGGCCGTCTCATGAGTATGAAGCAAAATGAGGACTAAGGCGCCTCGAGCCGAGTAAAGGGGTCTATTCTGTTTGTTCTTGATTGTGAAGAAGGCAGGGGGTGTGTGTGTACAATGAGTATCCCGCCTGCCTTATGCGGCCAAGTAGGTCATGTAGTGAAGGATTGCCCACTTGGGTCTCGAGAATACTAGCCGGCCCTACTATGAGTTCAACTGGTTCACTTCTACGCCCAAAACAAATGCAAAGGCTAATATCGTGGAAGAACTCTAAGACAAGGTTGAGGTTTCATTTAGTGCCGCTCCTAAGGACATACGTAACACCAATACCGTGGGTGATAGGTGTATACTCCCCAGATAATTCTCAAATGCATAGGCATCGAGCAGATTATGGTTCTACACATTCCTTTGCACGCATGCTTTCCTTTAAATTGACTAGACCATTAGAACTATGACATATGTATTATCTATATTCACAACTGCTTAGTTCTATGATGTGTGCCCATGTTTATCCAATATGTGATATTATGATTTGTGATATGGTATTATATGTTGATTTGTTACCTCGAACATTGATCATTTTGATTGATTTTGGGGATGAACGCGACCAACATCGTAAGCATTGACTATGCAAGTAAATCATTGTTTATAATGCACCTGCACGCTCGAATTTATTTTACTAAAAACTCAACTTCGTGAACCGCTTAACAAGAAATTCATCCATCCGAAAGCACTTCACTCCCTAGGTGCTCCAAATTCTATTTGTCAAAAAAGACCTGGACCTTTGAGGTCAGGTATAGATTCACTGTGAATGGAACAAAGCAATCATCAAGAACAAACTCCCTTGCTCACATAGATGACTTGTTTGACCAACTTCGTGGAGCCCAAGTATTTTCCAAAATTGACCTCGACGGCATCACCACTAAAAGTTAAGGTCAAGACATAGAGAAAACCGCATCTTAATCAGATATGACATTATGAATTTGTAGTAATGCTATTCGGGGTGACCAATGCACCGCCAATCTTTTATGACCTTATGAACAGAAAGTATTTAAATCATTTCTCGATGAATTTATTGTTATGTTTATTGATGATATCCTCGATTTACTCCAAAAGCGTGGAAGAAATATGAGACTAATTTGAGAACCTGCCTACGGCATTCCTTTGGAGAGAAAAAGAAATTATACGCATTTTAAATTGTCCAAATGTGAATTTCTAGCTTGATGTTGTGGCATTTTTTCGGGGTATGTAATCAATCAAGGATGGTGTTTCATGACCCTCTAAAAATTGAAGCTATTGTGGACCCGGACCGCTCTAAACCTATTAAATGCATGAAGGTTAGAAGTTCTTCGGGACTTGTAGGTTATTACAGGAGATTTGTGGAGAGACTTTTTCCAAAGTTGCTATGCCATTGACTCCAGCTTAACTCAAAACAAATGTGTCATTTGATTTGAACGAACAAAGAGAGTAAAATTTTCAAGAGAGTTGAAAACCAAAAGTTAGTAATCGCATTCAATTTTAACTTTGCCCAATGGTACTGGAGTGGGTTTCCAAGTTTATAGTGTATACTTCACTGTTGTAAAGGTTTGGGATGTGTTAATGCAAATGGAAAAAGTGATTGGCTCTATAAAGCCTTAATCAACTCTAATTTCATGAAAAGAATTACCCAACACATGATCTTGAATTGCGCAATGGTGGTGTTTTGCTTTGGAAAATCAAGGCGCTTTCACTACTTGTATGGGGTGCACTTAGAAGTGTATACCCATCATAAGAGCTCCTCAAATATTTTTTACCCAAAAGGAACTCAACATGAGACAAAGAAGGTGGCTAGAATTCGATTAAAGACTACGATCTGCTGTATTCTCAGATCATCTCGGGAAGGCAAATACCGTGGCAAATGCCTTTGAGCCGAAAAATCCATAGCAAGTTTGTCAGTGTTTACCGCCTAATCGGAAAAGAGTTGCTAGATGACCTCGAATCTGAATGGGGATTGAAACGCTTTACTAAAAAGCGTGGACTTTAGGGCCTTATTTTCAGTCAACCTACAATTATTGAAGAAATCAAACAAAAGCAAATGTGAAGATGAGTACTTGAAAAGGATCATAGAGGAATCTTGATTCAAGCCGAGGCCGATTTGTGTTTGAGGAATGATGTCCTCAAATTTCGGGTGACCATCTTTAGTACTGGGATTTGTTGTGACTTGAGAAAACGTTATAGTACTGAAGCCTACAATATTTCAATTTCTATGCATCCAGTGGAATATTTATATTATATCGCTAATTTGAAAATAGAATTTTTGGTGGTCCGCATGAAAAAGAGTATTGCAGATTTTTGTAGCTAGATGTCTTACAACATTGCTAATGTGTTAAAGTCAACATCAATCGAATTCGCTTAGTTTGCTATAACCACTCCTCTAATAAATACCGTAATTTGTAAATGGGGCACATACAACCATGGGATTTCTCTATAGTGGGTTTGCTCTCTGCTCTTCCCGGAGGTATGGACTTATTTGGGTTATAAGTTGATCGCTTAACTAAGTCTCTCGCTTTCATATTTCTCACTTGTTAAATCTACTTACAATGCTTCTATAAATTGGCTAATATTTCTACGACCGAGATTGTGAGATCACATTTTAGTGCCAAGATTCTATTGTATCCGATAGGATTCAAAGTTTGTGTCAAGATTTTGGCAGAAGTTTGCAACAAATCTTTGGGGGATGTAATCCAAGAAGTTGAGTAGTGCCTATCACCCACATACAAATGGACAAACCGAATCTAACCAATCAAACCCCGGAAGACATGCTTAGAATGTGTGTATTAGGACTTCCAAGGAAGCCGGGAGACTCTATTTACATCATTAGTTCAATTTGTGTACAAATAACAATTACCATTCAAGCATTGGAATGGCTCCTCACGATGCTTTTATATGGAAGAAAAATGATGTTCTCCTCGATATGTTGGGCTGAGGTAGGGCGATAGACCTTGTTGGGGACCCCGAACTTGTGCGTTAGAAACAAATCCGAGAAGGTGAAACCGATCCAACAAAGATCTAAAAATCCACACAGAGTCACAGAAGAACTATTGCCGAGTGTCCAAAGAAGAGACAAAGAATACGAGGTCATGTATCACTGTGTTTATCAAAGTGGACCCCGATGAAGTGGTCAAAACCTCTATTTTAAAAGTTAAGGGCAAATTACGCCAAGATGGTGTCAGCTATATAAGGGAAATCCTTTGGAAAGATCAATTCAAGAATATATTGGGTAGCCTTAATTTCCCAGTGAATGGAACACATGTATAATGTATTTCATGCATCGAGCAAGCTTCTCGAGAGTATTTGAGAGATTCGCTTCCATGTCATTGAACCTACACATGTGCTCCCAAAGGATTTACTCACACTTATGGGAGGAGAAAGACCTATCCAGATTGCATGAACCGCGAAGATCAAAAGATTGGGAGAGAAACAAAAGAAATATCACGGGTAAAAAGTTTATTGGCATAAAACCTACTGAGGAACCTTATACAACTTGGGGGAAAATGGGAAGAAGACATTTATGAAGAGATATCTGTGATTTGTTCCCCATTGACCTCAATGTTGTTCCAAAACGAAGGTAATCTCGAAGCCTGGTGGACCAAACTCTTTTAAGGCTGTGGGAAGATCTTCAGTAAAACTCCGTACCCATGATTAACATTAATCCGTAATTGATTATGTACCGACAAAATTGGAGTAGAAGAAATTCTAAGCTCGATTATATGTCCATTGCATCAATTTTTGTGTCTCATATTTCTTTTCGAAGTAGAAAAGATATGTAAATCATGTTTTTAGTTTCGACGGCGAATTCGAAAGCCTTATCTGGCGTCCGAATCGAAAATTGACTTGATTTATGTGCTAACTAGATTTATAGAAATTTCTATGGTAGGTTTAATTAAAAATTCGTCAGAGCGCATTAAATTTGATTGTAAATAATGCCATTTGATCAGCTTTTGATAAATTACTACCTATAAGGCTATTTTTTGTCACTCCACTTCATCTCTCCTTTCCTTGATTTTTTGCAAAGCACTTTGAGCCTATTCTAAGGGGAAAACAGCTGAGAAGAGGAAGAGTAGAGGGAGGTTGAGTCAAATAAAGAATTGACTAGGAGATTGAAGACAATTTGAAGCTTTAGGTTAGGATCACACTTGGAATCTAAAACCTTAGGTAAGAACTATACTCTTAAACTTTATTGAGGTATTAAGTAAATGAACTCAAGAAAGTTAGGTGGTTAATTAAGCTAAGATTGGAGAATTGAAGCTAATGCATACATGCATGTGTAAATCTATGCGGCATTTCGAGTGTTGTTTTCCCTATGAAATTCTTGCATGCATGTCTTAATCCAAGCTTTGTTTTAGAAATTCTTCTATGTTCCATGTCATATTGTCATAGTTGATCATAAGTTTTCGAAAGTTGAACATTGCATTTGGTCATGTTTGGGAAACTTTTGGTTCAAAGAATTGCATTCAAGTCATGTTCCGCGAATTATCTCTAAGTTTCCAAGGTTGATTTTTGCTCAATTGGCATGCTTTTTGGGCCATGATTTCTTGTTGCCATCTCTTTAAACATGTTGTTTCATGAGTTTCTAAAGTAAGTTTTCCAAACTTTTGGGGCCCAGTAAAATTAGAGTTTGATGCATTGGAGGTTGAATTTGAGCTTGGTGATCAAATCTGGAAAATTCCAGTAAATTCCGATCCACGCCGAAGCGAGGAACTTTCACGCCGAAAGGCAGGCAGTACTGGCAGACATGGCCTTCGCCTAGCATCGATGGTTATGCTCGAGCGTGAAATGGCATATACCTAGAAGTTCATAAATTTATACCCGCTTCGAGCCGAAAGCGAATTCACGCTCCCTCGAAGCCTCTCCGCTGCTGCCGTGAAAAAACATGCAACCGTGACTTTTTCAAGAGTTTACATATCATCGCCGAGCGAGGAAGTCACGCCGAGCGGAGCTTTGTTCCGTGATGTTCCTTGGAGCGAGGAAAGTCATGCTCAAGCGGACCTTTATTTTCAAAGAATTTTGAAAATGTTTTCTCCAACACATTTGCATCCTCATTCCATCCTGGTGGCATTCCTAGGTCATGGCTTAAGACTCCATAATTAGGATTAAAGACCAGAAATACACTAAGAACAAAACGGGCAAGTGTTGGTGTACATTTGAGCCGTTGTGTTTATGTGCAAGCCGTTATGTGTCATGTTGGTCATATGCCATATACCGCTTTGGACTAGTTCTGCCTGGCCTCCATTCATTCCCGCCTCGGCCAACAAAGTGATACAATCTTAGTAAAGTTATGTTGAAATGTATTTATTTTCTCAAGCGTGATAAAATGCCAGATCCTGCTCGGTAAGGCGTTATGTACAATGAATGATTGTCCAATTGGATATGTATTCTGTGGCATCCTTAGCATCAGTGTGATATGTGGGCGGTTTTTAGCCGCAACCCAAAGATCCGAGGTTCCTTTATGGAACCGGGTTATTTATAACCCCCACGTGTTCTCGTGGGATTCGCTTCCTTCGTGATCCGCTTTTGGCTAGCGCTTAATGGATGCATTCCACGATGCGTAAGCATGACTTATGATTTTCGCTCCTGAGTCCGACCAAGATTATGAATTTGATAATTTAAACTAAATTATGATTTCTAACTTACATTGCACTCGCTTCATTAAAACCCTTTACTTGCTATTATTCATCGGGCTTCCGGCCACTATTTATATTTCGATGATGCAGGTGGGCACATGCGTGACTGTGCATGAGTTGATGGCCCACGCCTGCTTTTGTCACTAACCACGCATACTCCCGAGGGAGGTTCCCGGCTGAAGTTCGCTTTTGTGGTCGCTTTTTTGTAACCCGGGATTAGACTGGTGTTGTTGTTAAGTTGTGGCTTCAGGACTTTTGGTCCTCAATGCCTAGGTGTGTTGTGTATATATATCATGTGAGTTAACTTCATTTCACATTTTGTAAAGTTTCAAGCTTCTCGCTTATCTCATGTATGTTTCCACATCTCATTGGAATCTTTTGTCTATCTCTCAGATATTTGCTTCCGCGTTCTCATTCCTCGGATTTTGTTAATCAATATGAGGCCTTGGTAATCCAAAGATTATCGCTTGCTAAGAGATACTCAAACCTATAGGCAGTGTGTTTGGGTCGTGACAAGCCCTCATTGCATTCCTAAGACAACGCCTTCTGGGTCATGGAACTCCCGAGCCATGAAACTCTAGCTTCAAGGAGTCATGCGCAGAACATACATGTATAAACCTTCTACCACACGCCAACTCACCATTCATGCTGCTCCATCAGTGGACAAACCCTACCCTCCTAAGTTCTGGGTAAAATGCCCTCGGATCGACTTCTTCTTCTTTTCGATGATACAATCGGACCCAAATGATCACTTGGAGACCCACAGACCCTCTATGGATCCTCTATGCATTCCTTGATGAGATCATGTGTTGGGCTTTCCCCAGAACACTTAAGCTGTGGTCGCACCCGGACCAGGGTTTAGTCAACTCGTCGACATTTATTCTTTGTCTCTTTAACTTTTCAGCATTCCTAAGTGACTCCTTTCTCTATGCCCACTTCATTGGTGCCCATTACCAACGCCATCGACTATTAACTTAACTTCCTTAACATCCGCCAGATTTTAGGGAGAGTCATGACGCTAGCCACGCAATTTCATTACCCGCTTAACACCGAAACCTCAGAAAAGTGGAAACGATGACAAGGTCATTCTCACGATTTATGGCCATTTACAATCATCCGATTTTTTCCTCTCAAAAACCCTCCAACCTCCACATGGCAACCCTTCTTCCAAAGCCCAAAAATATATGAATGTCAAGATTCCCTCAGTCAGTCCGACAAGACTCACAACCTAAAAAACCCTACCCCTCAAGAGAGAAGAGAAAGGGACTTGAAAACCCGTGAACCACCCAAAGACATTACAGAAAACACTCAAGATAATCGAATTTAACCCCACTCTACCCGGCCGAATTTGGCCGTCAAGGTATTCCACCCGACCGCCAAAAGCCTAGGTTTGAATGGTACACTCTCAATTCCTCTATTGAACAAGTCTTGAACCAGATCCAACATGATTATCCCTTGAAATGGCCACAACCATCGCAGTCACATACCTTTCCAACCGACGAGACATTCTACCCAAGTATTGTCATTGTTTCCATCGTGACCACTACCACAATACCGAGGGAGTGTGTGTTAACCTTAAAGACTGTGTCGAGCTCATACTTGCATACGCCATGCCTCACCGTGCCCACGCTGGCCTCGCCACCAACGCCCAAGGACCAACCGTCACCAAATAATCACCAAGACACCTCATCGACTACCGCCCAATCCTAAAACAAGGCACAATGATTGACCCCAGAGCAACCCCGGAAAGCACAAGGCAACCCCGCCTCTGCTGGAGAGAGATAGAGTTATAGCCCATGAGCCGGGCATGTGGTATTCATCCTGCTCGCCTCAAGGGAGCAGAATCCTCGTAAAAAATCCAAAGAAGCATTGCCGGTAAGGAGGTCGCGACATTGGACCGCTTCCTTCAGCTCAATTCTGTAAGCAATGCGCGATGGAGCTCTATCACTCATTTACGGAGGCTTCGATTACATAGGTATCCGCCATACTCTATGATTTAATTCTCCCTCGGCTATCTTCGCCGCTTCTCCTCGCTCCAATTACAAAGTCGACGGATGCTTGTCGACAATCGGTAGCTTTCTTTTTAGATATTATCTTTCTAAACACCCATCGGTCACACTTCGGTCGAGAAGAAAGTTTGTCCCCTCTCCAAACACCATTGGTCGGGTTGCCATCGATAGGGTGACCTCCTATAGGCTCCATCGACCTCCCCATTACCACATTAGAGAGTACCCAAGGCGCAGCACTAAGTGCTACTTCCACTTTCCTCGCCGCCGACCGCCCCTCGCTTTTAACGAATCATCTCCTGGGCCAGCACCAGCCTTTTAACGCTTTTCAAGTCGCCACATCCACATACCATCCGCCATGAAATTTCCTACCGACCTTGGAGCTCAAGAGTGATCGTGAGCTTCAGGATCGGAGAGCAAGATCAGACCGGGCCGTGAGAATGCTACGCCGCTTCACTCCAAAAAGGCTGGTCAAATTAAGAAGACTATGATCACTAAGGACTCGACGTCAGATGAAGACGAAGTTAGGTTCGAGGGGAGCCAATGGAAGAACTTTGTTGAAGTCCCCATCAAACCCACTCAACTCCAACAAAAATGTACCAAGATCGGCAGACAATAACTATCCCCTGTGCCAAGTCCGACCTTACAACACTTTAATCGAATCGAGCATAATGATGTGTTCGCTTAGACTCCATTCCGCCACATGCTCGCATTGGGATCCTCCTTCATCACTCATCATCTCAACATCGGTGCCCCCATTTCCGGACCTCTTCCGCCAAAAGTAAAGGCACATCTTTTCACCCGAACGTTAACGCTTCTTATTGCTTCGAGGTGGATAAGCTACCGGAGGCACAGCTTTGTCAAGAACGTGACTACCCTTATGGCTATCATCAAATGTGGTCTCCGGGTCCGTAAAAACAATGGTAAATGGCGACTCTGCGGTCGACTACTCCGACCTCAATCGAGTTACTCCTACCTAAAGACAGCTTATCCTCTCGCGATAGATCTCGCTTTGTCGATGCCACAACCGGACATCAAATGCTCTTACCTATGGACGCCTTTCTCCTGCTATATAATCAAATCCTAATGCAATCTGGCTCGACTGCAGAACATATTCTCCCTCATCAATCGAATCGGAGAACCTACCACTTTCATCGGTTATGTCAGCGGTTGAAAAAAATGCCAGAGCAACTTACCAATAGTTAGTCAATGTCAAGCCATCACCAAATAGGTTGGAACATGGAAGTGTACGTTTATGACATGCTTGTCAAGAGCAAACTCTCCTCTAATCATTCCGGGCAAGACTTAAGTATGAAACCTTCAAACACCGCGTTATGAAGTATCAAATGAAGCTTAACTGAGAAACAGTTTTCAAGGCCAAATTTGGGAAATTGTTGGGTTTATGGTCAATAATGCGGTATCGGGAGGCCAACCCCGAAAAGATTAAGGCGTCCCTATAGAAATGCAACACCAAAATGGTTAAAGAGGTCTGGGGCCATTACCGCAAAGTTGTCGCCTACCAATCATTTTATTTCCTCACAAGTAATAGATAAGTGCGCTCCCTTTGAAGTACTTTGACAAGCTTTCTGAAAGTGAATGATCGAATCAAGAGGCCTTTTCAAGAATAATTGAAGTAGTGCATGGCCAACCCCCTCCTCTTCTCGCCAGCGCCACTTCAAATACTAACTCCTCCTTTTTCTCTACTTAGTCGACGACCACCGCAATCGCCATGCCCTTATCAAGCAGAGGATGGGTTTGGCCCAAAGCGGTCCTGCTTTATTACATTAGCCGGCCCCTCGTGGAGCCTAACAGAATTACCTATTTATTATGTCGGTAAAAAATGGTTCTTGGCTTGGTCATAGCCTCAAGCATCGACTCCTGACCTTACTTTCCAACTCCCATTCCATAGTGTGTCCTCATAGGACCAACCTTGAAGAAGATAATGCAATAACTGTGAGTTGTCCTACAGACTTAGTGCAATGGTCTCACGAAGCTCAAACCTAATTTGAAATCTCCTACCAACCTCGCCAACAACGACAAAGGGCAAAGTCGTCGTCGATTTTATCTTGGAATTCACCAATCCCACTCCAACCACGTTTCATCCCCCGCCCAGAAATCCAACATTGAGGTCGAAGATTCTCACTCTTGACCCTCAATATCGATGGATCCTCTCAAGCAAAGAAGGTGCAAGGCTGGTCTCATCCTCACACCCCCAAGGGTTGTTATTTCAAGTGTGCTCGCTCTGCTTGTTCAACGCAAGCAATAATGAGGCCGAGTATGAAGCCTTGATAGCAGTATCTTCGCTTAGCCTCGCCACATTGGTGTCACTTATATCCAAGTGTTCGGCCGATTAACTTTAACCGATTGGACAAATTACGGAGAATTTGGATCGAAAGAAAGACACAATGCGAAGCCACAGGATATTGCACTTCCCTTTGTTCTATTTTTTCAACACTCCCTTCATATCAAACACATACCTTGGTCGAAAAACTCCGTGGAAGATGAAATGGCTCAATTAAGCACGAGCAACAGCCAGACTCAAATTGGTATGGCGTTCGGGCCTTTGAATACTTGTCTGGTTCACCCACCTTAAACACATTCTTCCAACCAAAACCAAATAGGAGGTCCACTTTCTCCAAAACAAACCTTATCCTGCATATGCGGCAGACATCCTTCGTTTTTTAACAAGTGGGGAGTTACGTGATAGGTCATTAAACAAATAGGCCACCAAAGTCGTGGCTCGATCGTCCAATTCACATCTTCATCAATGGCCTCTGTACAAACGTGGATTTTCATGCACTATACCTCGGGATGCCTCCCAATCCTCGGGCCACATAAGGACCTATGTGACGGTGGAAGTCTGACGAGGGTGTATAGGTAATCATTCAAAAGTGCCATTACTAACCCATAAAATACTTCAATAACCTAAGCATTTCGGCTCACCCTCAAACCAAGATGCCACCGAATTCGGTGGCTTAAATGTGATAAATGCCAGCGCTTTGCCAACATCCCATATGCTCCTCCCACAGAATGCCTAATCCCACACTTTGGTAAGCCCTACCATTCGCCAAATGGGGATCGACTTGAAGTTGGCCCATTACCCAATGGGTAGGAGCCAAACTAAGTTTGCTATCATCACCATTGACTACTTCACTAAAATGGATGGAAACGGAACCCCTTGCCACAATTGTAATGAATCTTAACACAACCAGATTCATCTGCAATGATCGATATTTGATTTGGCGCCCCTTAAGCCATCGCCTCAAACAATGACAAGCTAATTTGACAATGCCAAGTTCAAAAAATTTCGTCGCGTAGCTTTACATTTAGCCATGTTTCTCTCCAGATCATCCGCGCCGCGCAAAGTGTTGAGGCTACTCAACCGTTCTTCTTCCTCAGATCATCAAAACTAATTTGGAAGCCACTAAGAGACTCTGACCCAGGAATTACCAAATCGCACTCTACCTACCGTGACTACTCTCCTCCCGAACTTCGCTAGGGAGACCCTTTAACATGATACAATGCTACCGAGGCTTATCCCAGTTAGGAAAATCGACCGCCAACCCCCGAGGGTTTTGCAGACCCGCATCCAAAATTAACCAATGCATTGTGACTAGCCGGGATTTAGACCCGATCAAGAGAGATCGTGAGACCATCAAGCCATCGATGTGGGCCTTCTATATCAATGTAAGTAAAATGAGAAATACACTACAACCACAAAGTCCACCTGCTGGAGTTCGCAGTGAGAGGGACCGGTTAAGCCAGACGAGGCAACTCTTGCCACCAAAAAATCCTACCAAGGGCAAGTCGGGCAACCTAAGTGGGAAGAACCTTACATTGTTAGCAGGCTTTTCAGACTACTTGTGCATTTCTCTATCGACCTGTGATATGGAAGGCCGAGACCTCCCTACCCCCTCGGAACGCTAAACACTTTGAAGCTGCTATTTCCAAAGAAAGTTCCATGTCCTATTTTTGCGGTTAGTTGGATCAATCACAGTTGTATTTTTTTTTGACAATTCTAACACACTTGATTGTTTCTGGCCCCTATTCGCACATGGTGTAAATCAAGGTAATCAATTGGCTACGCCTTTAAATGACAATGATTTACATCACCGCAATGTAGTTGTACAGGTTTCAATAACTACCTTTTAGGACCGAAGCCACTAAAGCCTCAGCCTAGATCAGTACCCAAGAACTCAAATGGACCGAGTTGACTAAAGCCTTGGCCTAGACCGGGAAAATAAGAGCTCAACAGACCGAAGTTGACTAAAGTCTCACCAGATCGAGCAATTTAAGAGCTCTGCCTCACTAACCGAAGGGATTCAAAGCCTTAGCCAACCTATATGAAGCAAGCCTCAACTCAGATCGAAATGTCGCTAAAGCCTCACCAATCTGAAAGCACTTAAGAGCTCACTACCAGATCGAAAAGTTAATTAAACTGTTCCAGCCAAAATTTAAGCACGAGAAGGCTCCTAGCTTAGACTGAGCTCAATCTAAAACCTTAGCCAGACCGAAAGTATGTTAGAGCTCAAATACCATACTGCAAGTTAATGGGTTTAAGCCTCTACTTAGTCTGGGCCATCTGGCCATACTAAATAAATCCGTGCTTATGCCTTATTTATTTTAAACTTTTAAACATACATCGCCATCCATTTTTACAATTTTTACATCACAACTTACTTACAAATTACACACTTCACATACAAGTTTCATTTTTGCTCAATCCATTTTCATTATTCCAAGTTTACAACTCATAAGCTTAAGAACAACATAATAATGCACAAGGAAAACTCTCTTGGTTTTATTAATGCAAAATTTCACAATCGGATTACAAAGACTATTCTTCTACAATTTGTTGTAGAAGTATATATAAAATAAAAAATATAAATAAAAATTAGAAATAAAAAAAAAAATTTAAAAAAACCCACAACAAACAAAAGTCCAAGCTTTTTACACTAAATTAAGGTAAAAGTCATTCTTCTCTCAATCGAGACCTCGGGGGATCTCCTTCTTTAGTCCCTCGCCTCAAGGGGTCTAGGGCAACATCGCCCCTCACGTGATCTTCACACGCCCTAAGTCCACGCTTCAGGAACAACTCTTCCACATTATTCTTGAAGGTCATCCACGTCAATGTCCCCTGCACTCAAATGATTTCATGCTTGTAGAAGTCCGAATACCTGGAAGTGCCTTCTAGATTACTTCTTAACTCTAACTGCCCAGCCTCCACGGTCAGCTTCCGGCGGCCCAACTCCCCCATTCCCCTCTCGCCAAGCTCGCGATCAAGCGCATCGCAGATGGCGTTATCTCAAATTTAAGGCAAGGACTCTTTGAATTGCTTCCATACCCGCCATTTTGCATGGTGTGCCTAGGAACGCCGCCTTCACTCAGACGCCTAATTTAGCCGCTTAAAGTTTCCTCCCAAAGCTCTCTCTCCACCCAACATCCACTGATTCGCTTTCTTCCTTGTCCTCGACACCGACCGAGCCAAGAATCCTCATTATTGAGGCTAAAGCCTCTCACCACCTTTCTGATCAGGTGGTGCAGTGCTTGTTTGACCAACCCAAATCTTCGTCACAACAACTCCAAAGCAATATCACTTTACTCCATTTAGGCCTGAAATGGACTGGTTGAAAGGAGCTCTGCCCCAAAGACGCTTCAATAATAGCCTCGCATTCACCGCCGACATTTATCTTCTTTTCGCCTTTGTACACTCCTCCAACCCCTATAAGATATACTACTGTGCAATTTTCTTCCAAATAGTCATTCCTCTGTTAGTTTCGGAGCTACCCCTTCACCCCTTCCAAATGTATCCCTCGCCGCCTTTGACACCATCTTTGCTCGCACTACTTTATTCAAGAGGGCGGCTGCTGAGGGTGACCGCTAAGGTTACGCTTTCCATTCAGGCCGCACAACCTCAGAGGTCGGCCTTCCCAATCGTGTCGAGTTTACGAGTGTCTCTCTAAAGACTTAACTAGGCGCTGGTCACACTCGCTTCTTCCGCCTCATTGAAAGGGACGGCCAGCCACATACTGCATAACACGGCCACAACAAGGACGCTGCTTCTAGAGAGTTCTCGTCCTAGGTGACACTGTTTGAAGGCTAGACCCGCCTTCCTTCTTCGCTTTTGGATCGATTACTTCGTGCAGAACTCTCCACCACTCACCGAGACAAATTCCTCAAGTGTTCTTCAAAGACCGGGCACTTCGGGCCCTTCTTCGCATTTGATGGTCTCTTTCTAAGCCTCCTCACCTTCCCTCCTCCGGATTTCTCCTTTTCTAAGCCCTCCATCCTCTTCAACTTCAAAACCGGGGCATCCTTACCCCCTGGCGCTCTTTTTTCTTTTTTTCTCTTCAACATCACCATCTCTTTGTTTGCCCCTCTCTTCAAGGGTCTAATCGGGTGGTGGCATGGGGCAAAGGCACAAATTTTTGTCACCCACTAACTGGACGCTGGCTCTGACCTGGCCTTTCATCACTGGCCGAAGGAAGTCTCAACTTTTGAGTCTCTCTATAATTGTCCGCTGGCGACAATCTCTGCCTTTCTCGCCTTCACTCTCCGCTACTCCAACTTTCTATCAGAGGATCCTTCTTCCATCGGGGCAATGTCCTAACCTCATTTGCATATAAAAGTCAAGGATCGACCAAGTCATCCCATTTAACACCCTCCTTCTCCCCTCCACTCCTCACTATTTTGACCTCTGCCTTTTGCATCCGCCTCCCCAACTTCTAGCCCATCACTCCACTTCGTAAGGACCTCCATGTCATGTGCACTCGGCCCCATTTGCCGAGCATATGTAGGAACCACCTCACCTCCACCTCTTCATAGACAGGAAGCTCAACACAACCCTTGCCCGCCACAAACAGTAGGTCACCCACGCCTCTTGCCGACTCCACGCGAGTAGCAAAGAAAATAACTCCCTCAATTGTCATCGCTACTGGGTTCCACAACGGCGGCCATGTGATCACGCGCAGCCATTATGATTTTCCACATTCAACATCGCCAGTCTCACGCCTCCACCTGCTCAAAGATATCTACCACTACCCTGGGATCGGCAATTTTAGCCCTCCTTACAAAGGTTTTTCCTCGGTGCATACGAGAATTCCACCAGCCACAAGATCCGCCGACGCCTCTCCTAGGCACCTCAATCCCCTATTTCACCGGAATTTGGTAGTTCCTTCAGACTCCTCCAAACCGCAGTAAATGTGGACCTCGCCAACCTTGATATACTCAGTGGTCCGCTCCACTTGGCTAATTGGCCCATGGTGGTGAGTCACCGTCACGGACGAGCCCGACCACCGCCTCACTTCTCTCCCGCTTCCTCGCCTCCGCTTGATAATGTTCTCACTAATTCCACCACATCATCATCTTCCAATGAGTCGTTTCGAGCTGCACTTGCCTTTGCGCCATCTTCCCATGCTATTCATGTAATAGATTCCCATTAATCGGCACAAGGAAGTTCACAAAGTATTGCGGTAGGTGTATCGCGAACAATAAGTTTACTCGAACGCGGCCGGGTTTTTGCAAAGATAGCCAGTTTAATAACCCCAAACGCCCACGGCTTGCCTTTTATTCCAACTGCCGTACCTGAATTTCGCTAATTTGAAAATTTCAAAAAATCCAACAATGCTTCTTTTCACCGCCTCTATATTATCCAAATTTCAATTCTTACCAACGCCACCCCTCCCCCATTGGGGAAGGATTATGCCAATGGTATGCCCAATGCATCCCCTACCTTCCCCTTCCATTCATTCCATTTCACATCACCACGCAGCCCCACTGCCTCGAAACCATCGCGACCGCCATTTCCATTCCACTCGCTTTCACCCTCGTGGTCGGCCCTCCCATGGCTCTGGCCCTTCCCATTTGCACTGACATCGGGTCTCCCACAATGGCCCTGCCACCTCATGAGCCTGTCCTCCACCCTCACTACCCTTCAAGGTTAGCCCTCCCTCATGGTCGATCCTCCACTTGGCCACTCCCTCATGGTCAATTCTCCTAAAGGTTGGTTCTTTCCTCACCACCCTTCAAGGGTCGCCCTCCCCACTCTGCTTCTATTCTCTCCACTGCCACTCCTTCGCGGGCTCAGCCTCCTCATGGCCTTCCGCCCCTCCTCGCCCAGCACCCTCACAACCTCCCTTATTCTTCCTTATTCCTTTCTATTTTGACCTGAAATAGACTTGGAACGTGGGGGAGTGCCCATTAAGGATATGGCCCACCACTTAAGACCCAGTACCATGACTCCAATACTAAGATCAACATTCTTGGAACCCAATGCTACACCAAGCACCAATGACATCTAGACACTTGGCAAGTGAAAACTAAATGCACATCGTTGGTATTAAAGATCCCTCGCAGTTATTGCACCACATCGTACCATAATGAGTTCCCCGCATCATTTATTACGAGCAATTCTTCAATGCATGCACGTAACCAAATTTCACCATGAACAAAGCAAGCTAGAATATAGACTTTCAGCCAAAGATGATTCGGCCATAGAGGACAAGGAAATGGACGAAACGAGCATAAGCGTGCCCCAAGACGTAAGAAAGGTTCTATCACCATCCAATCTTCACTTTCCATCATCCTCTTCTAACTTGATCGCTGGTGGTTCGCTAGACTCCCCATTCTCGCTGAACTTTGTGTGTGTCTCTATGGGCCCGACACTCAGTGGTTTGAAGAAGCGGATCAATTCACCCATATGCCTTCATAGGTATCCTATCAAAAATGCTTCGACTCCACCGATGACCCATTTCTGTAAGGTCCTATGGATTTTTTGTACAATGTTAATGAGTGAGTGAGCCAAATCACGATTTTGCCTTAATTTTATCGCTTTTCTTTTTTCAGCAAGATGCCATTTTTAAAATACTATGATGGGATCCATCCAAGATGAGCCTATTTATGGCCAACATGCCTCAGCCGCCTGGTTCCTTAATACTCGATCTAGGGTTGAAGTTGATCAAGTGAATGGGTGTGGAGGGCGATTCCGCCATCAAAACAAAAACCCTAGCTTATCCGTCACCATTTTCTTTCTCGGCCGACGGTTTCTATCCCATTACTTTAACTTCATGATCTCCTTTCGACTAACTCTTGGTACTTTAGCCATCCTATCCTTTGCCCTTATATCAACTGGGTTTACAACCAACCGGAGTCAGATCACATTGTAGACACCTCATTTTTGACCGCTTCAAGACTTGATGTCATCATTTGAACACTGGCGATCATCCATGCTCATGTTCGCTTTGAGTTCTCAGAGGTCTCACGCACCTTGCCTCCCCAAGATCTCTCTAACTTGTCTTTTTTGTGCTTGGTTGTGGACCAAACACTTGTGTTTTTGCTTCTAAGGGAAGAGGGCATTTGTTTGGCCATACTCAACTCCACTGCCAAGGCTTGACGCCGCCCTTATTTTCTTCCATTAAATAAAAAGAATTGGCCGATCAACACATATTTGGTTGACCGCACTTATGTTGGTCGACACATTTTGGTAGTCACGAATTCTGCCTATCCTGCTTTCAAGTAGACATTTTGTGTCAAACGCATACAGCATCCACACCAACCCCCTCCATACACGGTATAGAGGGATTTGCTCCTTTGCTTAGCTTCTCCAAGAAGCTTTACAAATTTGATTTCTATAAGATAGAGTCTTCCTCCCTCCTCGATATTCTAAAATTAGGGTTGTGCTGCTTTGTATCTCTATCTCTATATCTTCCTATCTCTATCATTTGTGTGTGTATTTGTGACTCCAAAGTGATTTTTGTTCACACTCATTGCACACAAAACACCTAGCACACACCATCCTTGGCTGTCAAGTTCTAAGAAGTTTTCAGAGGGTTCTTGGAGTGGTTTTGACTGCAGAAAGGCACTGTGTCAGGTTCTTGAATAGTGCTCTTCAAGGGTGACTATTCTGCTTTAGATACCCTTCTTGCTTAGCTTATGCCTTCTTCCTCTATTATTGTTTTTAAGCTTAGCTATTAACCCATAAAAGTTTTATTTTACTTGCTGGAATTTTGTTTAAGGTCATTTTAGTTCGGGGGTTGTTTGCCCTTCAAGGCCTTTGTTAGGCTTTGTTTAGGCCATTCTTTTAATCGCTTTGAGTTTTATGGTTTTCTCTACCACTGAAATCTAGAGGATTTTCAAAGGGTAGAGAGGTGGTTTTGGTGTTCTAAATAGGAGAGGGTCATCCCTCTCCTTGGTTGTTGTCTTCAATACTAGCATAAGTGGCTTGTGTTGGTGGCTTGTATGCCCATTTGTTTTAGCTTCATTTCTGTTAGTATTTGGTGTTATTTTGCCATGATTTACCTCTATTTAAAGTTCATTTAGTGCCTCTGCATGCACCATATACTTACCTTGTAATCCCTCATATTTGCCTTTAACATGTATCTAGCATTTAGACTATCATGTTGCATGTTTTAGCTCAACTCTATGAAGCTTCTAGCCTTTGTTTTTTAACATGCTTTGAGCTCTGTTTTTCATTGTTTTGGTCATGCTTATATTGTTTTGTAAAGTACTATACAATCTAGCTTGTTAGCTTTGGTGTTTGGAGTCACTAGCATGCTCTATTCGATCATTTTGGTTTGCTCACTTGTAATATTATTTCAAATTATATAGTATGCTCATATACTTGCATTTGTCACTCTCTTAATGCTTTAAAGGGTTTGTGTTTTATGCCTCATGAATGTGTCGTTGTGTATGCCACCATGCTTAGGTCTTGATGTCATTTAAGTGAGTTTTTGCTTACTTTGACATGCCATAACTCTCGCTTTTTTCATTTCTAAATCACATGTTTGGTTTTGATCGCGTAGTGTAACACCCTCTTGGTAGCCTTGCATGCCTCTTATGTTTTGGCATTGTGTTCTAGCTTTGTGTTGGCTACACGAGCTTGTTACCTTTGTTTGGACTCCCGCTTTTAGGACCTGCTTTTTTAGTCCTTGGCCCTTTGGGGTTTGCTTATGGCCAAGGTTTGAACCTTATTAGTTTCAAGTTTTAAGCTTTCTTACACGTTGGTTGTGTACTTTGGGTCAGTTTGGCACCTCTCCCAACATGATTTCGTAGCTTAACATGCTCTGTCACATGTCCATGCTTATCCTCTCCTAAGTGTGCTTTAAGAGTTGTTCTAATATGCTTAAGCAGTTGTGCCAATTGGCATGCATGTTTGTATTTGTTTTTGTCCTCATTTCCATTGTATTGCAATAAATGACGGCCTATTTGAGAGCTGTCCATTTTGTTTAAGTTCACATCTTTGCATGTTGTTGCATGCTTGCCCTCAAGATGTTGTCGCATGCTTGTTGCATATTTATAGTACCTGCATGTTGTTGCATGCTAGTGCTGCATGCTTATACCTTTGCTTTCGCGTCAGGCTACATGCTTCGCCCCATTTTGTATGTTGTTGCATACTTGTTCACCTTTTGCATGCCTCGCATGCTTGATTGTCTTTATGTTGCATCTTGTATACTTGTTTAGGTTATATTGCATTTGGCAGCTTTGTCACTATTGAAGGCCGGTATGGCATTGTCATTAACATGCTTATAAGTTGGCATTGATTTGTGATCATGCTTGGAGTCATGGTATGCTTGCTTGCATATTTAGGTTGCCTAGCATTGTATGCGCATCCCTTGCCCTTGACTGCCGTGATGTAGGTTAGCCCCTTGTGTGTATTTGTGCATTCTATCGGATATTAATTTCGCACATTCGCCCTTTTGCCATCATGCATTGAAACATGTGATCGATGGTCCGAGGGTCGCTAACCATACCTCGAAGCCTGGCGACATGAGCAGGAGGGCTGTTGTGCACACATTGTCTTGCAAATGTATTTTCGCCATGCTCCTTCCGTTCTCCGCATTAAAAAGAAGTAGTCAAATAGGAAGATGGCCGATCGCTACCCCAGTACGGCCGGTTAACTATATTTAGCCGAGCTTCATTTCGCTCCATGACTCATCCCATGGCTTATGGCCTCATCTTTACCGATACCCCCAAAGATGCCCATATGTGTAGTTCGGCGTCACGGTTGGGCATGCCTGAGGTGCAAGAGCAAGGTGACAGAGGCAACATGTAGCATGCATGATGGATTTCAAAGCAAAGTCATTCTCGAGCATGCACATTTGTCCTCTTCCAAGGCTGTTTATATAGCTTAATTAATTTGTTTAATTAGTTAGTGGTTTTGTACTCACTAATTAGCCATAGTTAGTTAATTAATTAATTTGTATTATTCTTCTGCCTCCGCTTTAGAGGGCACACCTGTGCATGTTACAGCAGGTGTGATACATGCTCAACCTCCATGTCTTTCTCCTTTTGTTTCAACCGCTTACAATAGTTAGTTTTAGGAATATTTCATTTACTATCCTATGTTGCATGTTTGCATCCATTCGTCTGTATTGCATGACCGTGCTCATGCATCATACTAACTACATTGTATTTCACCCAATTTATACACATGTATTTAATTGCCTGGGCATTTCATATGCCATTTAGATCGTCTTTAGCCTACTCTAATCGTGATTTTGTATAATGAAGTAATAGCGCCAATTTAAAATGAACTATATCATGCATGATTTCTAACTAGTTTGTTTTGCCCTGGAGTACACTATGAGTGCTTATGCTAGCATCTGTATGTATGTGAGTGTTAACATGAAAGCATGCTTTCCATGAGGCTATTTGTTTATGATATAACCCATCAATGCCTGTGGGTGAAGGTTGGATTACTTGAATTGGAACAATTCATCAAAAATCTCGGTGATTTCCTGAGCTTCTATATCAAGTAGTAAGTAAACTTCAAACTATTTTCCTAACAAATGGATAAGTGCAATGCTTTGTTCAAAATTATTAGGCATCTAGTCTATGTATTTCTTGTGTGTTGTGTGCATCACATAGTAATCAGCTACCACCGGCATTAAGAACGCATGTGTTTTCAAAACAAAATATCATGCTTAGTATAGGCCGACGGCGAGTGGGGGTGCTTACAGATGACCTTCCCAACACCGTGACTTATAAGTTCCTGAAACAGGCAATCTTAGGATGAATTTTATTGACGTGGCCTGGTAATACTTGTCAGCCGTGGCTTCTAAATTCCCCCAAAACAAAAATATTAAAATACCAGATCTAGCAAAGCAATTCATGTTTGGCACTTTTTTCTAAAAATCGCTTTCCAAAACAATTTGTCAATTTGACTCTTCTTGGTGATTTATCGGGTCAGATTGTAATTTTTGCGATTAGATCTGTAATCGTGACATTTGAGTCCCAATCGTAGTAGCAAAACCCCTAAGGGTGCATCTACAACCATCACCGATATTTCTAAGGCGAAAAGTGATGATTTTAAGCTCGCTAATAGTGCTTCATATCACTTCGTTGTTGATGCCAGCCAAGGTTGAATGCTCTGCTTCATTGTTAGGCTATCCGTGAGAGGAAAAGACTAGCGCCAAGTCTTTGGCAATCGCGTTCGTTGGACGCCCATCCACGTAAGAAGAAGTTTCCCTACATCTCTCCTACTTAATAGCTTCCAAAGAAGTAGATGTATCAAATGATGTCTTGGGATCATGAGTAAGTGTTGATGTTTTGCTCCGTGTCATCAGTCCGTCGTTGGGGCTTGATCTTCAATGCTTTGACCTTCAGTTCTACTTTTTATGAGTCCCCACTAGAAATAGTATGGTTTGTTCTTTCCTTTCATCCTCAAACATGTATGGCTGCAATGCCGATCCCACATTATAGGTTATTAGCCTTCGCGCACTTTCCTTTAATTTCCCCAAGCGTGAACTCAACCATAAAGTCTCAAGTAAAGCTTGGGCTTACGGTTCTCAAGAAATTTGATATCGAATCGCTTTCACCCATCGTCATTTCAAGATTCGGTTTAGAAGAATTCTTCAAAACAAAAGGCCTTTAAAGGAAAAGTCATATTTATTTATCATGGGCGTGGGCATGGAAATAGTGGTAGCTTTGGCGCCATCATTAGCTAATGCTAGATTTTCCAATGGTAGGTACCTTGTTTCAAAGACTCAAAGAAGGTCTTATTAACATAAAAGATTAGTGCGTTGATTCTTCCGCTGGACTAACACTGCTGATCGTGAGCGTCAGGAACCGGCGTAAGCATAAAAAGAGCTCTTCTCCTGGTATCGGAGTTAATACTAACAATGGAAGAGAGGTCATTTAGTCTTTCAACTTTCTAGCGGAGTCACACTCCTCATCCCACTCAAATTTGGCCTTCAAGTGTTGGAAGAATGGTTTACATCCGCCCCGATCGACCGACTGAGAATCAATTGAGCGCTACCACAGGCCATGAGATGTTGTACCTTGATTGTAAGGGCCTCCAAGACCTTAGCGCTTTGATCCGAGAGGGATCGCCTTCTACACCCCGCCTGGTCACTAGAAAGCCTAGAATTTGCCCAACCCCACGCCTCGCCGAATAAAATTTAGAGGCATTTATCAAGAACTTTGTGAGAGTTCCAAAATTTGAAACATTTCATCTAGGTCCCCGAGATTTTCCTTCTCATCTCTCACACCAACCATGTTGCCTATGTAAGCCTCCATTGTTCGGGCCAACAATGGTTCAAACATTTTGCCACTATCCTGAATGTTGCCCCCACATTTTTCTCAAAGGTACATTAATTTTGTAACAAAGATGTTCTCCTGGTGTCAGAATGACGGACCTCCCCGGGTCCGGGTTCGCATATACAGCTTATCTAATGGTAACCCCGATACGCATCAAGGAAGCTAAGTCGATTATGTCCTCACCGTTAGGGTCCACCGTCTATCCGTGATTAAGGGAAATTGTTCATGCCTTGCTGGATTATTTTAGTCCACTTAAATTACCATTGCTTCTTCTTTGGTACTTAATACAAGGAGATCCACTTGGATGGTGTACTTCTCTGATGGCTCCTACCTCCGGAAGAAGTTTTCTACTTCCTCCACCACTATTTCCGCGGTGTAGGAGGCCGACCATTGTGTGGCCGTATAATTGGTATAAAGGCTGATGACATTATGTTGATGGCGATGAAATTAGGGTCACGTTAGTATGTCATATGGTGTCTGTGCAAACATCATGTTAGAAAGCAAAATTCCATAACTCTACTCTCTTAGTAAGGCCGATAAAGATTTCGCCAAGTAAAAGAAGAATTTTCTCGGATTCTTTTCATCTATGTTTACCAACCAAGTCTTCCATCGCTTTCTTTCGTTTCGTCAGCTTTGCCGACATCTCTAAACAATTCGCTTTCCTCGCCCTCCACTATCTGTGTAAACCCTTTTGAAAAAGACGGTTATCAAGTACTATGACGAAACATCAAGCTTTAAGATGGTTTGGTCTCCTAAGACTTCTCTTCAATCACCGTTTCATTAAACTGTGAATGCCTGGGAAGTTGATGCTACTCAATCGATGGCGGCAAACCATGCTCTTCCCAAGATTATGTTAGTGGAAGGGACCTTCTAAATACCCAAAACTCCACGAGCCATATTGTTCCGCCGGATCAAGCAGGATTATTCCTGCCCATCGGGCCATTCTCAAATGGTTAAACCGATTAGGAGATGTCAGCGTAAAAGCAAGTCTTTGTCCTCCAATTTAGGCCGCTAGTTGTCTCATACATTATCTCGCATGAGCTTCCTTGGTCAATCGTAATCCATTTGATGTCACTGGACACGCAGTGACCATTAGTGCATCAATGCGAGACAATGTAGCCTTGTTAGATCCCCTTGTTGTAGGCGAGACACGCTCGCTGCCTCGCTTTTTCCTCTGACGGTACAGTATCTTAGCATTTCCTCAAGTGCTCAGCCTTTTAACATCCCCTGCTTCATATACCCGCTTAGGTTCACAATCCCATGTATAACGCTGATTATGCCTTGAGGTGCTATCAATCGCATCCCGCCGTTCATTGCGGGTCCCGGGCTACCGGTCAGGTTCCCCTTGTATATATTATCCGTGTGGCCGCGGCCACCCACCTTCAGATGTTGCTATAATGGTGTGTAATTTTCAATTCGGTGTCTTTTCATCATGGAAGGTGCAACGGTACCTCCTAACGAACTTTTGTGCTTCCTAACTTACGTCACGGATCTAAGGTTCATCACAGACTGCCAAGAACTTAGAGATAGGTTTATTGAATACCTGCGGTAATGGCAGTATGGACTTTTAACTTCCTTGTTTGGGGGTCCTCTATTTGCTTGCCTACTTCCTACCATTTTGCTTGGTTATTCTACCGTGTTGACTTTTTGTCAGAGTCTTTTATTTGGCATTACCGGGTGCTGATTTTGCTTTTGCGGGCACTATCTTCTTCTCTACCCCTTATAGTCGATGCACTCTTCCATTAAGGCCCATCGTGAGAGGTGGCATCACCATTGAATCTCAACTGTTAATGATCGTAAACCTCATTTATGGGCTATGCTATGGCGGCATCGGTGGCAATCCCTAACCGCATGAAACTCCTAACATCGAATCGCCAGGCACTCAACGCTTTCCTTCGCCCATGTCAATGGAGAGTAGCCGGTCAATCAGACCGCATCTTGGTATTTGCTCAATCTAGTTACAAACGCTTATGCAACCAGCCCACGAGGTTGTTTTCCGCAACCTTTCGAACTATGTTAGACCCAGTCGCTAAGGTCGAAGAAACATGATGTACATTAGAGTTTCATTTCGGCCAAAAAGAGTATTGCCATAACCGCGAAGCGGCTTAAGGGCATGTGCTTGACTTCCCTGCGCGGTGAATTTGGGCCGGTGGCTCGAGGGCATGGTGCGCTCAATTGCTTAATGAACTGCAAGCTCAGAACTCGTTAACACCAGACCGCCGGTTCGTAAGGGCAGCGGCATTGGCATCCCCACCGACACTCCCCATGCGCCCTAGGGGCCAATCCTATAAGGCCGAACTTTGCGCTGCTGTAAGCCCCGGTGTCCTCCTTCAACGGCCCTCCTCTAGCATCGCCAAAGTTCGGCCGACTCAGGCAATCTGGGTGGTGCCTAGATGTCGCTGCGGCGCAGTAAGGACCGGATAACGCTTCCTTCATGTATGACGCTTAGTCCTTGTTCTTAGGACTCCGAGTAACGAAGTCCCGAAGTCCTGATTAATTGTCACCGTTTCCGAGGCTCCTACTGGCCAGGGATGGTGTGACTTGTCTGCCATTTATCTTCGAAAGTGGTAAGAGAGCGCGGTTTTGCGCCTTTCCGCCGCCATCCCTTTTCCTTTACGTCCGGGCGCTTCGTATTGTCTCCATGTCCGTCACCATCCTCCTTATTAACTCGCTCTTTCTTCCTGCCGATCCTCTAGAACTTGAGGATCCAACCTCTACCTTTGCTCTTCGTGACTTCAGAGTGACAGGATTGGTTCCTGCCTCCCGTGTCCCTCCCCGGAGTTCCGCCACCGGGGTTCTAATTTTGCCATGGGTGGATAGAAGGTAAACCTTCACATTCGCCCTCTAGGGCTGCCCATTGATAGCGATTGTTGCAAATCTTCATTACGTACATTGATTTAACTAAAGAGGAAAACTCGACCAAAAGGTTTTGTCTTTATGTATTCCCACAGACAGCCGCTTAATTGTACGAAACATGAAATAATCTTCGTGATAATCCTCAAGGATCAAAGACTCCTCCAAACGTCATTGCTTTAACTTCCGAAACAAACTTGAGCAAGTCATGGTAGCTTGATATTCGAGTTTCAAGTCAAGAAATAGACAATAGAGAAAAAGCTTCAGATTTCTTAGAGTAAAAATTGTGATAATTGCAAGCATAGGTCTCTGCTATGAGTTTATAGATCTCCGCTATATCAATCCAAGCAGGACTTCAACTCTCTTTAGTAGAGTCTCTAGGGAATCACAAAAGATAATGTTCATCTTTCTACACCTCCTATTAATAACCAAGTGGGAGATGGTTTTACCACGGTCGTATCAACCGCACAACCGAGCTAACACTAGCCTTCGACACACTCCACTTTGCTTTGGCGGGCAATGCCTAGCTCGGCCCTCTGGCCCACCTATACCTCAGCCCAAACACTGCACGAGCTAATAGCAGCCATCTTGGACTCAAACTAAGGGGACCAAGGTACAAACTTCAGAGCTCATTCAATTCGCCCATAGCTTGGTCCATCTCAATATCTAGACCTAGCTCAAATTTCTAGTTCACATAAATCACCTCTCATTGATGGTTATAAATAATTGCAATCCAAACTTTGGATGGTTGCCAATCCCTCGCTTTATGTATGTGAATTCTTGTAGGTACGTTGTAAATAATAACACTTATTGTTTCACTTGGTTATTGATTAACATTAATAATATGATTCCGAACGTAATAATG
Organism: Camellia lanceoleosa; assembly: GCA_025200525.1. Lineage (NCBI taxonomy): Eukaryota > Viridiplantae > Streptophyta > Magnoliopsida > Ericales > Theaceae > Camellia > Camellia lanceoleosa. Next base: position 26,051 of record JANUSC010000710.1, on the reverse strand, counting down.
TCGAATATATTCTAACATAATGTTAATATTCACATTGTAAGTATTCCTAACATAATGCCAAGAATTATATTCCGAGCATAATGTTATTATTCACATTGCAAAACATTCTAAAACATACTATAGTAATTATATTCTTTTATATAATGCTAATATTCACATTATAGCATTCCTAAACATAATTTTAATATTCAAGAATTTCTAATATGATGTTAATACTCACATTGTAAATATCTACATTGAATATTCACACCATATATTTGGTCGTGGAACATTCATAGTCAAATATATAATGTAATGGATGCTAAGATTAACATCATGTATAATATTGGTTAGCTTTAATAGTTGTACATGTTATTATTCCATATTTCATTCAAGTGTTTTCTCTAATTTTTGGTTGTTATCCTTGTTGAGTTGTTAATTTAAGATCAAATGACGGAATCAAAATTTTAGTTCATTTTTCAAACACATGAACTAATGACATGATATATGATCTATGTGAATGTTCACATTATTTATTTGATTGTTGGTTGTTTTATCCTATGTTATATAATGTTCATGTGAATATTGACATTGTGGTTTTGCTCAATGCAACCATGGTCACATCATTCAAATTTTGGATGGTTGTCAACCCTATTTTGGTGACTTGTAATTTGTAGGCATGTTAAATAATAACATTTTATTGTTTCATTTGTTGAGTGACATAAATGCTATATAATATCTCTAAAACATAATATCATATTCATATTCTAACATAACGCTATTATTCAATCAACATTCTCAACATAATGTTAATATTCACATTGTAACATCTTTTGGTTCTGTTATGAATTCCATTATATATAATGTCAATATTTACATTAGATTGTTACATATTGCTAATGACTCCAAACCGATGACAATACTAACAACACAAGATCGCAAACATCACGTACATTTAAATTATGTTTTGTTCTGCGTGTTTGTTGTCGTAATGTGTGACTGTTTTCACTTCTTTATGTCAATGTTGGTTTGTCATGTGTTATCACTTCTTCATGTGAACATTTACACCACTATTCCACATATATTATTTCACCATATCACTATCTCTATTATTCACATGGTATATAATAATTTATACTTATTATCACTATTCATTTGTGAATGATGTTAAATTTGTTTGTATTTCTGAAACAAACAGTTTTCCCCTGAGATTTGATGGCAAAGAAAGAGAGGGGAATCCTGCTGCCAAGTAAAACCTAACTGCCTAGTCCCAAACAAGTGAATATGAAAAGGTCAATCCACCGTCTAATATCACCGGATTAGGTGGAAACTATTGAAGGAAACAAAATTTACAAAATGATCAATTGAAAATGCCTTAGGAAAAACACCATTTGGCCCTTATTTTGATTATTTGATCAATAATTTAGTCGATTTCAACTATTGCATGAAATAATAATGTTGTAATGATAGTGTATATATATTCGTCATCCAATGGAAGGTTTTACATCGACAAGAGACGATTTTTTAGAAGTGATGTATCACTTACTTTTGGGGTGGATTGCGTACTAAGCCACTGACCTCTCTATGGTACAAAAACCAACGGTTGAATCATACATCTAACATGCAAGGATGTTACCGACATATGCAAGAAAAATACGTGAAGTTCTAAACGCATTAAAAGGCACAAAGAAACAAGATGTTGAAGAGGTTGCAAGATTAGTTTTATGTATGCATGCGTGAATCATTTTTTCACATCTGTGAGAAACAATTGATGGCATTCTATTCATACATGGACCCATTAGGCAACATGAGCAAGTATGATCACGAGAGTATCCAGTAATCCCGAGTAGGGCTGCAATAAACTGGGAAACCAAGACGAAGTCACCGGATGTGTTATGTTGTTAATAGTAAATCCTATAAATCTTATTCTATATTTAATATGAATTCATTTTGGTTCTAGTTTCATGTTGTCAAGAAAACAATGACACAATACACATTGGTGGCAGGTTATATATATTAACACTAATGTGAATGTTCATGACATTGTGGACGTTAGGAACTTTCATTAATGTATTGATGTAAACATTGACACCAAAGGTTTTGCTCATGTTAGCACTAAAATAACGTGGAACACACATCTTGTGCAATGCTATGGAAGTTGAAATCAATGACGAACATTCACAACACTATTTATTAATGGAAAAGTCATTATAGACAATGGTAAATATTCACATTAGCCGCCTATGTGAACATTGACAATAGTGCTTATTGATATGAACATTCAAGGCTAGCAATATGTCAAATCAACATTGATGTTTGTTATTTGTGTTAGTAATCGCTATGTGAGCACACAAATCCGATCTTTACAACTCACAACCTAATGCCATTCCATTGTGGTGTGAAGTGGAGTCATACCATATACAAACATGAAGGTCCATATTTTTGGCTAAGCTTGGTTTGTAATGAGGTAAAAGTACAACAAAAAATGTTGTGAATATTCACATATCGACACAAGGAACTATGTAACCAACATAATGTTTCCAACTCTAGCATATGACAGGAGCTACTGCATCCCCAATACAAAGATGTACCATCACTAATTTGAATGTGAAGCCCTACATGAGGTTTTGTCCAAAGGCATCACCAAAGCAAGATAAAAAGCAACGACGATGAAAGCAAAGACAATGAAGGCAAGACAACAATGATGAATTTCTAGTGATGCAATTGACCTAAGTGATGTTAAAGATGATATCAATACCACTTTAACAACCCCAATAATGAGAGGTATCGAAAGGTCAACTAAGTGAACTGACATCGTGAAACACTTATAAAGAAAGTTCAAAAGCTTGGGGTCTTGTATGACAATGGGAAGCAAAATACAAGCGAAGAAGAACGTGAGAAAGTATATAAGGGTGATCGCTGCACTTGAAGCCAAATTACTCGATTAATCGGGCCCATCCATTGCGGACATGGAGATCAAGTATTGCATGGAGCCAAAGGATTACAAAAATTCGGGCCGCTGACAAATTGGTCATCAACCTAGAATGTGAAAAATATTCTTCAAGACCTTTACTTATGATCACCATCTATATTATCATGCCGGCTAACACAGTTTATGATATTTAAAGCATCCCATTACGCAGCAGAAAGTACATTCTCAAATTTCCACCATCTAGGGTAAAGCGATCATGTATAAGGAGAGAGCACCGCTGATGACTTTCAATACCCCGACTTGTCTAGCTAAAAAAGAAAGGGAAAAGAGGGATGTAAGAGTAATCCCATATGGGCCCATATTGCAAGATTTAGACAAACATCCAAAACAAAGCACCCACAAAATACAAGAAGTTAACATTGACCAACAAATCAAGGTTTGGGGTCAATATGAGCAAAACTCAACAAAGCAGAAGATCCAAAATTTGCACAAGAACGTGGGCAAAGTGATGAGCAAGCCGACATACATATTGAGATTGAATTTATTTTTATAATGATGTTGTTTCACATATGTAATACCATTAGATTAGATCATTTAATAATTGTGCAATATTACCATTCATATTCTCAGAATCACAATGCATGTGCTGCTTGTGGTGAGGGGACTCAAAGTCTAGAACGGTATTTTGATAACACTATACATATCATCAATGAAGAATCAATACACAACAACATATGACACTCAGAATGTGTACAAAGCACACACACACACACACACACACACACAATCGGTGAAAAGACATCTAGAAATAATGCATCGCCACCCCTTTGTTTGTGTAGGTGAGGATGCAAGGCGCGGTGAAATACTACTGAACTACAAGAGTTGGTCAACCTAACTTGGAGGATTCACCATTCATCTTTACAAGCACATGTTTGCAACAACTAGACTATTGGGTTTGTTTATGTTTGATGTTGACAGAGAATGTTCACATGAACAAGATTTGGATTTGTATGAATAGATTTGAATGTTCAATCAACATTATACGCTTACATTATTGACTTAAATGCTAGATGATGTGAATGCTAACAATGTTATTAAATGACCGATGAGAAGGTGTGTGTGGAACATTCACTCAGAATACATTATAGGACCTGGTTGATAAATTAATAGGATGTGAACATTCACATTATTCACAAAAGGAATATTGATATAAATACTTGGTACATCATTGTATGCCCATTGTGTGCGTAAAGTCATGCAAGAGTACCCCTCAGAAGAGAAATAAATCGCTGATATACATATCAATGACTATCAAGGCCGGGGAGATATTTTATTCTTCACAATACACCATGATCATTGATTTATTGTTGTCTAGCGACGGCCAAAGCATAATCTATAGAGGCATTATACTACTACCACCAAGACTCGCGTATACATAATCTATATATTGACAAAGGCACAAATAGTCGGCGGCTAAATACATAATACTTGTCATGATATGTACATTTGAACTCTCGACGATGCACTATGTTGCTTTGTGCCAGAAATTTCATTGTTTCTATATGCAGCGATTCACATTGAGGCAAGCAGCAACATCGACCCCACATCACCACTATGGACCAAATTCTTCGTGCCAAAATCCATCGTGAATCAATTCCATATCAGATGTTTGTCTCAGCAGCATCCAAATCGTAGTCTTCAAATCAATTTGTACAATATCTTCCACAAACCATTATATACACCTAAATTTCAAAAATCTAACAATAACAACTTTTGCATTTTCAGGTAGATTATGAAAGTTCAAGAAAGGTGTTACATCACGAGGGTGCATGTATACTGCGGAGGAAATTGTTGATGTTCCTTTAATCGCTGAATGAAGTCAAATAATATTCCAGTATACTTTTTTCAAATCACAAAGATAGTGCAACTTAAAAACCTATAGGTGAGGGGTGTCCATCTATAATCATATCCACATTTAAGACAATTTAGTATATCAATAGATTTGATATATTGAAGTGCACTAGCTTGATTGTAAATCAATTCTATATCATCGCTGTAATCGCTATTTTTATTCAATATATGTATAAGTATTTTTGAGGCCTATTTCGTGTTGATCATTCATACATTGAGATTTTTTTTTTTGACACACGACATGATGGTGAATTTCACATCATGGAAGGATCATAATACATTCTTGTTGTTTAAAGCCCTACTACATGGATGTGAATATCGCTAAAGTGTTATTGTAACACAATATGACAGTTTGAATATGATATTTCTTAACATGTTAAGTCAATATTGATAGTAAATAATGCATGATGAATATCTGATAATGTGGTAATATTCACATCGCACTTTTGATGATGTGGAACGCAAATGATGTCATATTCGCTAACTACCATGCATGCATCGTAATATATACAAGAACATCTTATTTTTGCTAAACCACTCACAATTACATTTCATAATACATTTGAATATTCACTTTTCCCGACGGATGATTTGAATAGTTATGATGTAAATATTCATGTTACTTTAATTTTGTCAATGGTAATGAATGTGAATATTCACACCACAATAACGTTAAAAGTTCAACCTATGTATGTTATTCACATAATGTGATTATCTTACACAAGTGTGAAAGTCCACATCATGTATCCATCCTAAGACACCAACAAAATGGCAGGCTTATACCCCCTCTCGCCAAAAAAAAAAACCACTTAATCAAATAATTAATGCATTGTTATGTTTAACACAACGAATCTTTATTGCAGCACAATGTTTGACAATAATATAACACAATCTTATTTCAAAAATCAATATAAGAACCTATGTAAACGCAATGTTAAATGAAAAATGTACACTTATAATGAATTTTGCATGATTTTCATTGTGCTTCCTCAACTTACTTCAAGCATCTCCCTGCGACCTTATTTGCTTCATTTCACCCTTGACGAGATTTTATTCTTTTTCGCCCGCTGTGTGGTTTTTCTTCACAGCTAGTGGGTATATAGTGAAGTCTATGAGACCAAAAGTAGTTTTTCCAATCGACGGTATAGGGAATTATAACACCCGAACAGGTCGTGACTAGACATCTCTACATGAAAGTAATGTTCCACACAATCATTGAGATTGTAGTGGCTCTTCCTAATAGTAATAACAAAGATGATCATATGGGAATCCAACGACGGTTATATTTGAATCAAAACACGACGCTTTGCAATATCAACTGCAATGTATGGTAAATAATGAACCTTAAACACATCCTCTCATTGGCTTTGCTTAATCTCAAGACTTGCTTTCATTGAATGAATCAAGAAGCATTGTTTCACCGTAGGACAAATAAGCTCATTCCACTTGTTTGCTTGGTCACAATTGGCTACTTATATTTGTCAGATCAACTAAGTACGCACTACAGTCCATTTCATCTCGAGTGATAGGAAGATTATGCCATTTCTTTTTAATCCAATTATTAAAATGACTCGCCACATTGATGTCATCTCCCCATAACGATGCCCCTCAAAGACAACATCACAAACATTGTACAATATTGAATTAAATTACAATCAATATTATGAAATTTCACAAACAATATAACATATAACCGAATTGTTAATGCTACCATTCTAAACTTGACAAATAGAATACATCAGAAACTACTATTACCCTAATTATGAATTCACCCAAAGGCTCGTGCTAACTCCCCGAAAAACTATGTGCTCATTGCTTACCCTCCTCTTTAATTTCTCGTTTTCATGGAACTCAACACATTGGCTCAGAAGGTCAATCACCCAACCATTAATCTAGGTGTCTTAAATCCATTATCAATTCCCTTCATCCCGCCTCTCAAATTGTTCTTCATGTTTTAAGTAATAACTGTAGAAATGACAACACCTTCAAAGATCGCTTTCTACCGTACTAAGATTAATAGTCCAAATAAAAGTAATTTGACGCTATCATCAACAACCTTCCTAAGTTTGTGCAAGAACCACAACCAATTGGCCATGGTCTCGAAAGTCAACAATTGCAATGCAACAGTGGAATAGATTTACAACACAACACCATTAAAACAATTGTTCAATATTCCAATGTGAATAGTAAATACGTATTTATAAAACACTATAAAGCAAAACATATTGGTGAATGTTTATAATTGCGGTAATGGTTTGTCATATGCACACTATGTCGCTAATGGAATATTTACATGGATACATGTTTAAAAAAAATTACCAACTATTGTCGCATTTGCTATTGTCATATAAGTGAAGCTAAATTTGTACTTTCCTTTTGAGGCCATCCAGAATAATAGCGTCACAAGAATTGTAGCTAGAAATACACATTATGTAATGATACAAAGAAATGGGTAAATCATGGACTACTCGCGCCATAGTCAATATTGACATAACTCCCCTGGGATTAGGCGCATCACAAGATCCGAATACCACCGCAATCGTCAAACAATACAAGTGATTCCATGAATAACAACCTTTGCTTTTCTCCATGCTTCCAATCATACCACATGGTAAATTACATTCAGCCCATAATTCCTTCTTCAAAATAATCACTAATTTCACACTACGAGTCAACGATTTGTCCTCACAATTTCGTAGAAGTAATTTTACACCAAATTAGAACTAACTTCTCGGATTCTTCGATGTTCGTGACATCTAAGAATACAATCCAGTACATCAATCAACCTCTTGATGTAGAAAAATCATTTGCTCACAAATGCAATGTATAGTCCATAAGCAACCCCTGATGCGACGACGCACACAATCGCAAAGAATCTTGTTGTCTCGTTTGACATATGTAAACTAAAACCCACATCGATTGCATACTTACATAAACATCATTTAAATTCTGTGCACTCTTTAACAAACCGTTGTCCCGCATGCCTAATACCATTTGTCCAAGGGCCGCAACAACACCTTCTTCTTATGGTGGCAAATCAAGTGCATCACCCCTTCCTCACCCCCACACGCAATGCATCTATATGTTACTTGATCGACTAATATCACTTTTTCAACTCAACATCAACCTCACATGTTGTACCTCATTGATTTAGCAGAATATATTTTGGAAATTCTTCCGTGATTGTCCAAATCATAACCTATTAATCCCAAGTGAGTCGATAAAACAATGAAATAGAACAAGGGCATAACGCATTCTATTTTCACAAACATCCACCAAACACCTAACAACACAATGCTGGGTACACGAGACACCCCATTTTACCGTCTCAAGACTTGGATAAATATCGCTTGGAACACCGGAGATCATCCATGCTCAGGTTCGGCTTTTGAGTTCCTTGAGGCCCTGCCACGCGCTTGCCTCAAGATCTCTCAACTTGTCTCTGCTTTTGTGCTTGTCAGGACCAAACACTTGTGGTTTTGCTTTTTGGAGGGAAGAGGGTGGCTTGTTGGCCATCCCTGCACTTCATCGCTATGGCATGAATCCATCACTTTGAATTCTTAAGCATCGACTAAAAAGAATTGGCTAATCGGCACTATATTTGGTTAGTCGGCCTCATGTCGTCGGACACCATATTTTCCTGCCGAGCCCTGCTCATTTGCTTTATGTAGATATTTTGTGCCAAGGCATAGCTGCACACATACCCCCCTCCACACACGCAGTATATGAGGGATTTGAGCCTTGCTTAGCTTCTCCAAGGAGCTGCAAAATTGGATTATAAGAGGGGGCCTCCTCCTTTCCAGAGGTTCAAGAAATAGACATAGAGTCTATATATCCTCTCTCTATATATCTCCTCTTTATCATTTGTTGTGTGTGTATTTGTACCTAAAGTGTTTTTTTGTTCACAATTATTGCACACAAACACCCAAGATTACAATTCATCCTGGTTGCCGAGGTGTCTCTAAGGAGCAAGGTGCTAGGGTTCTTGGAGTGGTTTTGATCAGAGAAAGGTGTCAAAAGCTGTGTTCTTGAAGGTGTTCTTCATGCGAGCATTCTTGCTTTTAGATACCCCTTTCTGCTTAGGGCTTTTGCTCCTCTTGCTTATTGTTTTAAGCTTAGCTATTAACTCCATAAAGTTCTATTTTTACTTGTTTTGAACTTTTTAAGGCTGCCTTGTGCTAGTTGTTTACTCTCCAAGGCCTTGTTAGCCCCTCGCTTTAGGCCATCCCTTTGGCCCGTTTGAACTTTGCATGGTTTTCTACCACCTAAATTCAGAGGATTTTCAAGCAAGTGGTGAGAGGTGGTTTTGTACTAAATAGGAGAGAGGGTCATCCCTCCATGCGTCACTTCCTGAATACTAGCATAAGTATTTATGTCGGTATTGTATGCCTAGCTTGTTTTTAGTTTCATTTAGCAAGTATTTGGCATTGTTTTGCCATGACTTACCTCTGTTTAAAGTTGGTTTCATGGTCTCTTGATGCACCATATACTTACTCTCAGTAATCCCTCATTTGTCTAGAGCATGTATCTAGCATTTAGACTATCATGCTTCGCATGTTTTAAATACTAACTCCAAAGCTTCACCCTTGTTTTAACATGCCTGAGCTTTGTTTTTCAAAGGTTTTAATATGCTTACATTGTTTTGTATAGCTACCATGCAACCTAGCTTGTTATTTTGGGTGCTTGTCACTAGCATGCTTTTTACTGGCCATTTCATGGTTTGGCATCACTTATGTTATTTCAAATTCATAGTATGCTCATGTACTTGTATTTCAAGTTACCCTTTAATGCTTTTAAAGGTTTGTGTTTTATGCCTCATGAATGTATCATTATGTATGCCACCATGCTTAGGTCTTTGGGATGCCATCTATGAGTTTTCAAGCTTACTTATTACGTTATAACTCGATTTTATTGGCTAAGTCATGCCATGTTTGGTTTGATAGGTAGTGTAACAACTTTGTAGCCTTTGCATGCCTATGTTTTTGGAAGTGCCAGGCGTTCTAGCTTTGTGTTGATAGCTTTCGAAATGAAGCTTTTGGCCTCATGACCGCCTTGTGACTGCTTTTTTAGTCCCCTTGGCCCTTTGGGGCTTGCTTTATGTGGGCCATGGTTTGAGTCCTTGGTTAGGGGCCTCTTGCTTGGGCTTTCTTGCATGCTTTACTTGTAGTTTGATTGATTTGGCACCTTCATGCATGATTTCGTAGAGCTAACATGTTTGTCACATGTCTAAATTTGTCTCTTTTTAAGTGTGCTTAAGAGTTGTCCTTTCATGCCTTAATCCTTGAGCCAATTGGCATGCATGCTTGTCTTGCCTTTTCATACTTTTCACACCATCATTTCTACAAAGACTTTTTTGGCCATTGTTTTAGGTATGGCCGAGGTCTATCCATATTCAGCTTTTAAGTCCATCTTAAAAGCTTGTTTACATTACATGTTGTTTGTATACCTTTGTTTATATAGTTGTTGGTATGCCCATGTTGCATTAGCTAGTTTGGTATGCTTAGATCGTGACATAATATATGTTGGCATGCCTTGGCTTCTGGATAAGTCAATCATGTTTCAATGATGGTACTTTGCATGCTCATATTGCATTTGCATGCTATTAGCTGCTGTGTATGCACAAAATAGCCTTTTGTTTTGGATATAGTGTTAGTCCAAACACGCAGGAACGAGAGACGCTTCAGTACTTAAAGTGATGAAATGTGCTCAACTCTACCAATCTCTGAGTATGTGCATGACAGAGGTTAAGGCATGTATGTGCTTTTTGTGCATTCATTTGTCATTGATTTGCACACTTGGCTCCTTTTGGCCATCATGCATTGAAAAAATGCATTGATGGTCCGAGGGTCGAGAACCATACTTGAGTTCATGACATGATAGGGAGGGTTTCAGCACACATTGCCTTTGAAAATGCATCACATACTGCTTGTCCTCTCGTCACAGAAAACAAAGATTCTCAAGCAGGAAGATATAGCCGATCGGGCTTCAAAGGCCGATCGACTCAAAAGTTGCTGGTCAGATCCTCACAAATGGTCATCAATGACCAACTCTAATAGCGCCTAAGGTTCCTATATTTGGCCCAAGTGACATCCCACAATGCTCGTGGAGTGGTTCGTACATCTCGGGATTTGTGTGTTTTAGAGGTGTAAAACAATGCAAACAGAGGCAAATACGTGCATGGCAACGGTTTCCTAGCCCAGGCGTTTGGCATGCATCATTCAATCATTCCAAGGCGAGTCAAGGCAACTTTTTTAGTTTCTCAGAAATAGTTAATTTGTTTAAATTAGTTAAGGGCTTTTGTACATTTAATTAGCTAGGGTAGTTAATTATTTATTCAGTTTGTATTATTCATTCACCCTCCGCCGAGAGGGCTAATTTCGTAATAAGTAAAGGCGCATGCAACGTCTTCCAACCCCACTGTGCCGCTCTTTCTTTACTTACCGCTTTCAATGGTTAGTTCTAGGGCATATTTCAATTAGCATCCTTATGCTATGCATGTTTGCACTATTCATCTGCATTGTATGTACTGGCTCATGACTATACTAAATCGTGATCAGATTTCAATTCTAATTTGAATACATGTATCGAAATAAGCCGATCTCATATGCCATTTTTAAATTAGCTTGTGCCTACTCTAATTGCATTTGCATGCTATATTGAAATATCTTGGGTCATGAATAGGATCATGGCATTGATTACTAACTGTCTTTGTTTTGGTCTGGCATACAGAGTGTTGCCTTTAGCATTCATATGTGTGTGTGGAGTGCTAATATGACAAAAGATGCTTACTATGAGTTAATTGCTTGTGATAATTGCCCAATGCCCTGTGGGTGAAGGTCGAGTGCTGGAATTGAACGACCATTGAAACTGTTTTAGCCTACTTCTATGCAGTAGCAAACTTCAAACCATTTTCAAACAAACAGATATGTGATGCTTTGTTCCAAATTAGCGTATCTAGTCTATATTTCAGTAAGGTGCGATCACATAGTAATTTAGCTAATAACCTAATAAGATAATATGCAAACAAGATATCATGTTTAGTATACGATCTTCGAGTCGACGAGCGGGTAGCCATAGATGACCTTTCCCTTGTCATATTCAAGTCTCTTTGTTACAGGTCTTTTTGAGATGACGACACGTGGCCCAGGCACGAGTTAGGGCTCTCTAAATCTTCAAAATAAAAATATTTAGGTTATACTTTATTTTGGCAGCAACGCGTTTGCACTTCTTTCTTAAAAATCAGCTTTCCAATGATTTGAAAGGGACGGACTTCGGTGATTATCGCCTTGCATACATTTTGCGAGATCGCATTAAGAACCGTGACATTGAGTCCGAATCAGAAGCAATGAGTTCCCCAGGCGCCGCCTACGCAATACCGACTTCTTTCGCGTTCTTTCTCGGAAGATGACTAGTCTCTACAAAGACGACTCCGCAGCTCAACTGATCTCAAGGCGCAATGTAGTCAGATAAACCAGAGTCCAAATCCACAATTTTGAAAAATTGATTTTGGAATCAAATGTTGTAAATGGACGGCTTACGACATGTGAGTCACCACTCCCAAATATTTTTGGAAAATCTAGCAAACCCATGAATCATGCCAAAGGCCACGGTCCGGCTATCACCAAGATTGTCTCAACTCGAACTTAGTAGGAGGGGTAATATGAATTACACCCCCGCCACTCCATTAAAGAACAATTTCTACTAATCATGATGTGAATCTTATTTACATTATATGCTCTGTTCCAGCTTTATTAGACTAACTTACTATGTGATTTATTAATAAGTATAGACAAATTTCAAAAATTGAACATTTGATTTCATGTTTGTTTTTAAAAAGTTTGTGAATGTGCCACTTGAAAAGTGGGCTCAAATGCACATTAATCAACTATTCAATTCAAGCAACTAGCCTTCATCTACATGCATTCAAACAAATTTTTATCACTTTAGCACTAGCCTCACTATGAACATGCTTTGACATGGTAACAACCACACTCATGCGATATGCTAAAGCATTAAAACTCACTTAGTATTCCAAGCTAAAAGATAAAAGAGTTAGGGAAAATGTAAGATCCCTAACTATGCACTCCGGTGACTAATGCAAATATATATGTATATGCAATTACCAGGCTTGGGTACTAATATGAAATATGAATCAATTTGATAGCATATGTCTAAGCACGATTCAAAGAATTATTTACCAACAATGCAAGTTAGAATGATAATACCGAGCTCAACGTATGCAAGATAATGGATGCAAGGCATGAGAGATGTGCTAAACAAAACATGATGCCCTAAACTAACCATCATAAGTTGTAAATAAAAACGAGAAAAGACGGTGGTTAAAGACATACACATTATTACAATTGTGCCCTCGTGTAAAAGTGATCCGAATAAACCAATTCAGTTGCTTAATTAACTAGCTATTACAAACTAATTTCAACTAACTATTATTCAATGGAACTAACTAATTAAGTACAAATTAGAAATTAACTAATTAATTCATAAACGGAATACAACATGCCATGAAATAAGTAATTAAACCAACTAATCACCGAAGCCAAGAATGCTCATGTATGCACCAGATTTAATTTAAAAGTCCATTGTTCTCACGCTGCATCGCTTCAAGAGCACAAGAGAACATCTTTTCATTCCCCACCGCCTCTGCTCTGCCTCCAAAAGTTGCTGCTCACTTATAAAAGTGGTCGGGCAAAGAAGTAGTGGCCTACCGCCACAAATGGTAAAATGTCATTCAGAGAGAAAGTGGCTCATCACAAAAAAGTGGCCCCTGCAGTCAAGCTTGGTTCCCCATTGCAATGTGAAAAGTATATAGAGTACAAAAATAGTAGCATTCTCAAGGTATGTTTGTACACCTTTACCCCTCCATCATCAAAACAATTTCAATGGATTGGCAAGCTCAATTCAAGCCATCAATCGATGCACTTCATTTCAGTATGAAGGCCTATGAACTAAGGTGTACAATTTCAATAAATGCAACAAGAAAAAGACTCAAACCTCCCTATCATGAATTACTAATCAAGGGAAGTGGGGTTGATCTTGAAACTTATATCGCCTCATCACCAAAGTGAAGTATGAAATGCCCTGTTTCCATGTGTTCAATTAATCACCAATGGAATAATCTAATTACGCATATTTGCATCATTTTTTAGTCCCCATTTTATTACTCCATTTTAATTACCAAATCATCTATTAGTCAATTAAGTCCAAAAGTGAGCTTAAGTCCTCTAATGAAAAAGGAGTACTAAACCAAGAAGTTGTTTTAGGCACGAGAAGCGTTATGTCAGGTACGAACCCCCCCAAAAAGGGGATTAAACCATCTAACATACACCCTCAATCTCATGCTTAAACAAAACAAAAACATCTTGAAAGAACTCTCAAAAAAGCAAAGAAAAAGCCAAGAAATGAGGGAGGTTATGAAGTGATTAAAGGTGACTGCAAGTATTGAAAGCAAGAAATAAATACTATCAACTCAAATATATTGGTAGCTAAGGCCTAAAACCACCAAGTCTATGAGGACAATTACACTACAAGCATACATATACAAAGCTCAAATGCAATGAACAACTAAAAATAATCCTAAAATGCTACAACCTACCCCAAAACATGCCAGAATTAAGAGACAAAAATAGATAGAACAATAATCAAAAGACTGAGCAAGTTAATCTAGTAAACAAGCACAAGGAGGAGGTTATTCTCATAAGTATATTTTTAGGATCAAAATGTTTTTAGCCACTAAAAAGCTCTGAGATACAATAATAAAAAGCCTGCAAAATAGTTAGACAATGAGGTGGAAACACAAGGGTAAAAAGCCTAAGAAATGAGGTACAAAGAAGGCGATCCACCCTCCATCGCTAATGGCCTTAAACCACAAGTTTGTTCAAAAAATGCAAAGTATAAACAACCCAAAACAATCTAAAATAGTAGGAAAATAGCAAATAAAGCAAAAGAAATAAGCTAAGACTTATAAATTTTGAAAAGGAGAATCTTTTTCTAAGTGTTAAACCAACACTTACACACCCTCAAGAGCTCAAAGTAAGCCTTGGAAGTACCTCAAACCCAATACCACAAGGTTTGGTTTAGAGTGTATAGGCAAAGCTTAAGAATTGCAAGAGAGAGAGAGAGAGAGAGAGAGAGAGAGAGGAGAGAATTGTAGAGAGAGATAATTTGCCTAAAGTTCAATCCCTCAAAATGAAAAGGGAGGTCTTCTATATATAGAAAACTATGAAACTCCCTAAGAAATATCAATACATACATGTGTAGGTAGATGCATGCATATAGAAAACAAACAAGTGTTAACCCGGCCAAAATATTCCGCAAAAATGTTATTGCGGCCTAGAGGCTGCTGAATAAATGGGTCGACAAATTTGACATCAAAGTATTTATACATCCCACACAAGGAGGCCAAAGAAGTCCTAGGGTTTTTGTAAAGCTTGAAAAATTGCCGCTTGGTCCAAACAAGGCAAAGGTGTGTAGGGTTTGAAGGCTCAAAATTGCGTAATCACGAGGACTTTGAGCACCGGATTGTTATATACAAATTCATCATTAGGTGCAAGCTATGACACCCAAGTCGAAGGGAGGCAAAATGGGGTGTCTATAGTGCAATATTGTTACAACAGATCGCGAACCATATGTGTAAACCAACATCATAAAGGTATCTATCTCTCAGAAACACACAACAATACAACAATCAACAAATCATACATTACAAAATCCATGAACAACAACACATACAATAATTCAAACCATAAAATTCACATTGTGCAAAATTAAATGCTCTATGCGTATACCAACCCAAGTGAATTCATAATGAAAACTATCACCACATCTTTATGCAACATAAAACATTTTACAATATCAAATGACACCACCAAAATGAGGTTACAAGACACAACATAAGCAATCCTCCATAACTTCATATTAACAAGGTGTGAACGCTTCACATTGTAACAACATATACTGCAAATTATCTCGCCTACATAGAGTCTCTTCATTAGAAAGCATCAAAACTCACCAAACAAACACACTTGCATCACCACATAAATCAAAACATAAAAAAAATGAACATACAAAGTATATACAAGATATGTACCATAACGCCAAAACCAAACTCAAAAATATCACTACTCATCATTACAAAATGTGAACATCCACATTCTTCATATAATTTGAATTACCTCAGAGGCCCGACTTCTCCAAGGCCATTCTTTTTTGGAGAGGGCATGAATTTGGTCTTACCACAGCCGGACTCCTCACATGTCCCTAATCTAATCTCACAAGTGCAATGCGAGACCTTATAAAACACCAAAGAGTCCAAACGTAATTGGTTTTGAAAATCAATTTTGAATGAAAAAGTGCCAACATGGATCATGGCCAGACACAGAAATACCTAAATATTTTGTTTTGAAAATTTCTAAACCCCGACTCGTGCTGCCAAAGTCCATGTGTCCGGCTATCACCAAAGTTGCTCTGCTTCGGGGAACTTGGGCACGAGAGGAAGGTTTATAATGAGCACGCCTGCCAGCCCATCAAAGGACTCCAGATCTACTAAGCATGCTATGCTTGTTGTATAGACACATGTGTTCTTATTCTCGTTATTAATCCGACGAATATGTGATGCGTGACAAAGATAAAGGCATAGACTTGGTCATGAGAATTGAAACAAAACAACTCATAGCTTGTTTTTGAAAATGCCTAGGCAAGCATTTGCAAGTAGGTTAAAGCTGGATTTGCCACCCTCAAGTGGGCTTGAAAAACATGATTTTGCCACTTTGCAAAGTAGGTTTAAATCAGATTTGATGAATGGTCCCAATTCAGCAATCAAGCCTTCACCCATAGGCATTCAAGAAATAATCACATAAGCATATAGTCATGGCAAGTATGCTATCATGTCAACACTACACTATGGTACAGCAAATACCATGTTGCAATTTTGAGCCAAAGCAGAAAACTAGTTAGAAAGCAATGCATGAACTTCTAACTATATAAGATGCCTAATGCAACACACGCAATATGCAACTAAATAGGCTCAAGTATTCAAGATGGTATATGAATGCAAACAATTGATACATGTATTCAACAAGTATTGAAATAAATGCACTTTTGGAAGCAAAAGTGCCAAGTCTGCAAGTAAGATAAATGAACGATGACGCATGCAAAGCATAAGGTATATATCGGAACGCGTCTCTAAACTAACTATCAAAAGTCGAGTAAGTAAAAGGGAGAAAGGCGGGTTAAAGACATGAATACACGCACACACCTTATTACAATACGCCTCGCTGTATGAGGAGCCAATAAATAAGCTAAACTAAGCTAATCTTAATTATTATGACCAACTAATTAACCATTCTAGCTAATTAATTATTACAAATCAATTGAATAACTAGCTACTTGCTAATTAATTACAAACCGAATTAATTAATTAAACACTTAACTAATTAATTACAAAACAATTAAGCCATCAATCCAAGTAGCCAAACAATTCAGCATGAACGCTCAGCGAGGGGATATACATGTCTGCTGGTTTCTACCAAAAATCCACTACTTTGCCTCTAAATGCCTCCTCGCTTACATCTGAACCTCCAAAAATTGTGCCAACCTTCATATTGCTTCTCAAGCCATCTCAAGAACACATTGATGGTCGACCGCTATGGTTGGTGATCACTCCGCCAAAACTCGTGGCCGACAGACGGATGCACACACCACCGACCCCCGAATTCTCCTTGGTCAGAACAGAGCAGATGAGGTATGGCAATGCATTTGCAAGATAAGTGTGTACTAATCGCACTCTAGTCATGTCTCTGCTTCCAATGAGTGTGGCACTTGGCTCAAGCTACCAACGAAGAATTCTCATGGCTGTGCCAAAGAATTGCTTGCATGCTTAGTGAATGCCATAAGACTCAAAGTACCTCTCCTATCATGCATGATCAAGGGGGGATTTACAACTAGGGAAATGTGTGCCATTTCATCACTTTATATGAAATGTCTCCCATTTCAAGGGTTGGGATTAACGCCCATCCAAACACAAACAATGCAAATATCAAGTAAACACTCCATGTATAATATGCTATACAATACAACGAAACTAGTGAAGGACACAACATCAGACATGCAATATAATGCTCAAATGATCAAACCGTGATTAAATATAGAAGCATTCCATACAAAACAATGGCCCAAATATGTTGGAACCAGCCCCCAAAAGCTTAGACAAACATGCATACAAATTGGCCATGAGTGCATATACATGCCTTCCTGTACATTGAAAGAGGGAACATGTGAGAGTGACTACACTATTAATCGGGGCTGTTAAATGATGCCAAAACATGCACTCATCAAGCATACACAAATATGTTAAAGGCCCTAAAACTCAAAGCAAGTCAAGGCCCTTACACTACAACCACACACAAGTAAGCTCAAAGGACCATGCTACTCAAAATAGAGTTAAAGCATGCTAAAACATTAGTAAAACATACCGAGATGTGAGCTAATATGCTAGAACGGATGGACTAACCTTTAGGCATTCACATACATACAAGATTACACTACAAGTGTAAGAAGCTAAGCAACCAATGACTAAATCCAGCCTAAGATAGAGTTATTATAGTAGGTCCAAAAGTCACAAAACATGCTTAAACCGGCTTCGTAAGGGTAGGCGTTACGTTCACTTGCAGCCAACAACACATGCAAATAAGATATGAAAAATGGGGATCACCCTCTTGCTTGAGCCTCAAAACCAACAATTTTTGCCACCAAATTCCTCTTGAATCTGGGGTAGTTTAAAGGCCAAAACAAAGGTGATTATTAGCATAATAGGCTCAAGAGGCTTACAAGCCAAAGAGCAAAAGAGTGAAAACACCCCTAACCAAACAAGACCCAAATCAACATTCTTAAAGCCTTTAAAATCGTAGTTTTAAGAGGTTAAAACCAACCTTAAAATTAAAGTAAAGGTGATCAAACACTTAATGAAACAAAGCTTAAGAGGACAAGTTGTTACCCCTTAAGAACAAAGAAGAAGATGTGTCTTCCTCTCGAGCTAAGACTAGCTGAGCTCCAAACAAACCTTCAATAACCTCACCTCCAAGGTAAGTAGGTTTAACTAGGTTTCAGTGCAAATATGTGAAGAAACGAAGTATCAAGCACAATATATATATATATATACATATAAAGAGAGAGAGAGAGATAGAGAGAGAGAGAGAGAGAGAGAGGAATTCTAGAGAGTAAGATTTGCTTTCCAAAATTCAGAACCCTAAAAAGGAGAGACTTCTTTATATAGAAAATGCAAGCAAAGCTTTCCCTTGACAAGCCAGAAGCTGAGCTCATCCCTCCAAGGCCACGGTATGAGGATGGTCAGTGTTTAAGAAGCCGCACACAAAAATAATATCCGAAAAGCACAAAAAAGGTCACCGCACTGGTGTAGACCCTCTTCAAGGCTACTTCTTTGAGAAGGCGCCAATTGGTCTAGACTACGCTCGACCCCATCACGCGTTTCAATCTAATCTTCACAAAGTGCAATGTGAGACCGAGTAAACTAAAGAGTCCAAATCGCAATTGGTTTTGGAAAATCAATTTTGAATCAAAAGCGTTTAAATACGGACCTGCCACAGACACAGAGTCAATTTCCAAATATTTATTTTGAAAATTTAGGAACACTGACCGTACAAAGGCCAGTGTGTCCGCTATCACCAAAGTTACTCTCGCCAGAACTTGGGTACTAGAGGGTTGGGCCCCAAATGAAAGTACTTCGCCGCCAATCAAAGTTGACTCCGCCTACTAAGCATGATATGTTGTTTTATAACTTATGTGTTCTTTATCTTTGTTGTTAACTTTACTACGGATGCGCAAAGATACAAGTAGAAATTCAATCACGAGAATTGGAACAAAACAATCCATTTTATTTTGGAAAATGGTTTGAAAGTGCTATCAGAAGTAGGTTAGAGCGCCAGACGCACACCTCAAGTGGGCTTAAATATGATTTCTTGCCACTTCACAAAGCGGCTTAAATCATAATCATTTTAATTGCAATTCGCCAATAAAGCTCTTCACCCACAGTATTCAAGCGCTTAAGCACTTAAGCAAATAGCCTCATGGCTAGTATGCTATCATGGCAACACTCACAATTTCATGCAAGTATGCTAAAGCGTGAAAACTCACGCTATACTTTGAGCTAAAACAGAAAACTAGTTAGAAATCATGCATGATCCTAATTATACAAAATGCCTAATGCAACACTCGTATTAATGCAACTAAACAGTTTTGGCTTATCTAAGATGACATAGTGAATGCAACACTTGATAACATGCTTTTGAAACACGTGATTCAAGTAAGTGTATTGAAATACAATGCAGCTTGAACATGCTACTGAGCCCCGTGCATGCAAGATAAAATGAATGATGCAAAACATGCAAGCATAAGGTATGCTAATCAAAACGCGTTCCTAAAACTAACCATCAAGCTGCTATAAAAGGAAAGAATGGGGTATGTAGACATGCACACACACACGCCACATCTTCTACATAACATTGGCGCCTCTCATAGGAGGGTCCGAATAAATGTTAACTAGCTACGCCAATAAGCTGCTTAATTATTACATACCAACTAATTAACCAACTTAGCTAATTAATTATTACAAAACCAAATTGAATTGGAATAACTAGCTAATCTAAGCTAATCACACTATTACAACTCAGATTAAACTAATTAATAACAACACATGTAATTAACTACAACTAGCTAGTAATGCGATAAATGGCCTCAGGTGAGGGAGGCATGCATGTTCGGCCAAGGCCCCAAAAATCCACTACTCTTCCTCTAGATGCCTCTCTCATATACACTTGACCCTAAAATTGTACCAATCTCCAGATTGCTTCGCTTTTGATTCAAGAACACACTCCAGGCCGATCGGGCTAGAAATTATGGTTATCACCGGGCCATTTATGGCCAATCGATTAGTACATGTGGTCGTCATCCACGACCTCCCCGAATTTCCTCATATAACGGAGAGCAAACACAGCAAAGTGCCAGATTGGTAAGGAATGTGTGTACCACCTACCCCTTATCATGTCTCAAGCTCAAAGGGAGGTAGCATCGCCTGCCACCAACCAAGCATCTCAATGCATGATGGTTAAAGAGCTGTTGCAAAGCTAGTGAATTACAAGATATTAATTTCTGTACGCCACCTCTATCATGCATGATCAAGGGTGATAATCCATCAAGAATTGTGACACGCTTCATCACTTTGAGTATGAAATATCCTGATACTTTGTGTTTGGATTAACGCTCGATTCAAACATTACTATATGCAAAACAACATATTACCTTTGCATGTTTTACTTTGCTCATTTTAGTTTACACATTTTAGGCTTACCACCAGTCCTTTAACCGACATAAGGTCTAATGTGAAAGTCCTCTAATGAGAGATGGCTTATTATAAGCACTCTAAGCATGAAAGAACCCCCATGCCTTTTGGTTAGTAGAAACCCTCAAGAGAAGGCTAAACCACAGGCATGAGAGAGCCTCAACTCCATGCTCAAGTCATATATAAAGACTTTCAAAGTGAATGAAGAGGAAAAAAATGGAGGCAATGGCATATATTTCAGTTAATCAAAATGACATGCTAATGACTTAAAATCATAAACAAACCATGCACAATATGTTAAGAGTCAGCATTGGAAACTAGTGAGGACACAACACTAGAGTGTATGCACACAAACCTTTAATGACCAAATCAGCTATGGTCAGACCTAAACATGCCAAATCAAAGGGCTCAATCATGCTAAAACTTAGACACAAAGGCAAGAAAATCATACAAGATATGTTAACAAGAAGGCAAGTACAAAAGCTTAACTCTTAGAAGCAATGAAGGAGTGATACATGCAAGAGTATGACAATAGTATAAATTATATGCTAAATGATGCCATATCATGAAATAACTCAAACAAAGCATGCTAGGGCCCCTCAAAACACAAAGCTAGCAAAGCCAACTATACCATAGCCATACAAGGCAAGCCTCAAAGGACCAAGACCATTCAAAAAGAGCTAGCATGTTAAAACACACAAAACATGCTGGTGTGTGGAGCCAACATAAGCCCAAAAATGATACGCTTAAACATCATACTCAGGGCTAGTGAATGATTGCACTACAAATGTAAGAAGCAAGCAAGAGATGACCAAACCAAATGCAAAATAGAGTTTAAAACATGTTAAAATATAAACAAAAACATATTTGAACTCCGCCTAACATAAGCCATAAAAAGACGCTACTTTGTAGTGCTAATAAGGCATGGCATAGAGAGACAAGGAGGGGAGGCCATCCCTCCATTTTGACCTCAAACAAGCTTTCTACCAATTAAATTCCTCTCGAATTTAATGGTTTTACACAAAAAGATGGACCTGTGCCTTTAAAAGCGCCTCAGTGCTTTAGGCCAAAGAGCAGCTGAGGTAACCCTCTAGCGCTCAAAATAGGCTCAAACAACCATTTCTCTAGGAATTTGAAAATCAGAGATTTTGTAGTTCAATACCCCCAAAAATAGGCCCCAAAGTAGTTGAAAACTATGGCAAAGTAAGTATAGAAAAACAAGCTTAAAGGAGGAGAATTATACCTCTTGAAGCACAACACAAGAATTCAAATGCCACTTTTCCGAGCTTAAACCAATCCACTTTTCAACAGCCCAAAATAGGTTCCAAGGGACCTCAGCCCAATGATATGCAACTTTGATGAAAGACGCCTACGTGGAGCTAATACATCAAATTCTGGCCAGGTCGATTGAACATAACCTCTATCTCGTATCGATCCTGTAGTCTTAATTGAAGAGCCGAATAAAATGGCTTGATCTTCCAACCAAGATGGAACAAAGGCCCGAGTAGAAGTAATAATATGTAAAGGATCGAGGGTGGGCCAGCCACTAAGGCCCAAAGATAATGCT
Organism: Camellia lanceoleosa; assembly: GCA_025200525.1. Taxonomy (NCBI): domain Eukaryota; kingdom Viridiplantae; phylum Streptophyta; class Magnoliopsida; order Ericales; family Theaceae; genus Camellia; species Camellia lanceoleosa. The sequence goes on along the minus strand of JANUSC010000710.1, from coordinate 3,290 downwards.
ACAAATATAGGATCTTACCGGTCGATGTAGGAAAGGTAATGTGAGAACTAGGTAAATTTAATCTAAGATACAAGTAATCAAGAAAGTATATCTTGACTTATCCGTTGGAGTACTAATTCCTATGACTGCCCCCCGACATTTAGTGTTTATTCCTTTTTAGGAGTGACTAAGTCAAGATCACGAAAGCATCCCTCAGACCTCACAGAGTGGCTTCCAAACCATTATCCCTCTGGCCAATTTCTTGTAGCCGGTTTCATGGGAATACTCAAATACATACATCCATAATGGCGCGTAATAAAAGACCTCCTCCAATAGTCAATACTTCAATCAGAAACCTACGAGAGAACGACTTCACTCCAAATAAACATGCTTGGACCTCAGGGAGATTTATTGCGCCGCAAGGCTACTTGAACTTCGCCTCACCCTCAACTTCAACGCATGAGACAATGCAAGCGATCATGGAATAAGGAAAGAAAAAACGAACAGCCGGTTGGAGAATATGATCACGAGAATGAACATCTCCGCTCAGGGATTTGGCCTTGGAAGTGGCAAAGTTCAAAACAAGATGTACGCCTTTTGATTCGTAAACGCACCTCCTAAGGGCCGGGTAGGTCGACGGCCTCGAGCTTGGAACAACATAAAGACCACCGGAGTAGCTTTACTACGGCTCGGCTATCCCGAGGAGCTCAAGAAGAAGCGCGACGTACCCGAACTACCAGCTTCTTCCGAAGAAAGTCCACGTATAACGAGCATAGCGAAGGTTAAAACAGCTGCAGAGAAGAAGACCAAAGATTTATCACTTTTCAGTACAACAGATTGCAAGGCTAGCATACCTAAGAAATTCCAAGCTTTTACCGTCCTTCACCTTGTCTACGGTAGTCATCGTACCCCACCCGATCACATCCGCCATTTACAAGCAAGCCATGACGCTACTATCTTGAGCGACAACACGCGAGGCTCTCATGTGTAATTATTTCCTCGAGTAGAGTTGGGACCATCGGCCGTCAATAGGGTGGTATTATAAGGCCCCGGAGCCCAAGCCGATCCAAGAGCTTCCACCAACCCAAAAATTTTCAGAGAACCCAAGATTTATCATTAATACGAGGTCCACCCAAAGTGTCCGACTCCTCACACCTGGGCAATGCTTGATTCAACTAGGAAACCGCCGTGCGTATTCTATGCCATTATTGGGAGTGTTTTTAATATGGTAGATGATGCTTGCAATGACTCCATGGCCATTACACGCCTTCAAGATGGGATTACATCTCGACAGCGATTACCCCTCCGCAGCGGCCTCACTTTTGACCCAGACGGCCCTCAAGCAAAACAACTGTCGTTGATGAAGAAAGTTGAGGAACATCTTGTAAAGTGGAAGATAACGCCTTGTATATGAGTTAAATGCTGGAATATGACCAACAAGATGGCTCTTTACTGCAATTCTTTGAGCAGAAATAAGAACTCCTCTACTCACCTCAGAGCCCGGAATCATGACTGCTCAAAGCTAAACGAAGACAAGAGATTTCGGATTCTTGCCTTATCAAACAACCAATGCCTCCACCAAGCAAATGAACAAGCAAGACCAAGTCGATGGCAAAGCACAAGGCGCAATGACAAGAAATAATACATGTAGTTGTCGAGGCCAGATTAAGCAGTCGGGTTATGTCCAAAAATCCCAACATCTTCCTCTCTTCAAATGGCCGTCCAAAATTGTGGGACCTCCAAACCGTAAGACGGGATAGGTCATGAAAGTATCACAAAAGATCACTACCATGATAATCGAGAGTTGTTATGCCATTGAAGGATCACTTAGTGTGAATTGGTTACAAAAGATGATTGGCTACAATAAGATATCCGGAAAAGGCTGACTCAACCAAAAGTTAATAGCTCTTAAGACGCAGATTCTTCCACTCAAGCGTGATTCACATGATATACAATTTCGGCCAATGTCATCCGCAGCATATGATTCAACATCCGACCTCAAAATCAACTCACCCGGGAGCAACGGCCCCATGAAGCCAGCGTGTATTGCTTTTTGATGATCTGACGGTCGAGACACTCCCCACATCGATCCTCTTGGTAATTGAGTTACGCAGAACCGATTCACCGCTGAGCGATACTCATTGATCCGAGGAGCACATTGGAAATATGTATTACAAGACATTCACTAAACTCGTATTCTTCGGTCGAATCTCTCTCTCGCACTTATCAACCATTTGGCTTCAACGCCAATCCGTATCACCATGAAAATCACACTACTAGTTCGGAAAGGTGCCCCGGTCAGGAAGCGGAATCTTATCGCTGTCGCTGCCGCCAGATAACTTCATTATGGGATTTAACTTGGTTGTACACCATGCAAGCTATGTCGGTATGTATCACCGCTACGCTCTTATTGAACGCGATTGAGCAACGCATATTCCCGTGAATCGCCGATAATGATGTTATTTCCTCACGGAAAGACGCCCAAAAGAGTTGTAAGTGAATTCCATTGAGGTGCCAAATCGGGAGAGCCTGACGATGTTGGGCGGCTCCTATGAAAAAGGCTATGGAAGCCCTAGATCGAAAGTTGAAATCGGCGGAAGCCTAAACAAGTTCTTCATGGTCGGCGCCCTCAATCATAAGTCGACAGATGTTAAAATTTAATTTCTTTCCTCGACAAGAACCTTGATGTCTTTTACGCGGACTCCACGAGATGCCGTGTATAGAATCCATCCATTTCACAAAGACCATTTGAGTCGTTGACCCTAAATGCAAGCCGATCATTCAGAAAAGTCATGGTCACCAAGTGAGCACACTTGTCGAGGAGGCTGACAGTTGCTTGACACCGGGCAACCAAGGAAGTGACCTACCCTACATGGTTATTTCTAACACAAAGGCGAAGAAGAAAAAAATGACTTGGTGAGTAAAAGCGCCGATTTACTCTGACCTAAACAAAGCCTCGCCCCCAAGGATTGTTTCTTCTCACCCAAAATTGACCAACTGATACGCACGCCCATCGCTGTGATGAGCTTCCTCGATGCTTATAGGAGAATCGCCATGCATCCGGGAGGACTATAAAATCGCATTCCTCACCCCATGAGGAACCTACTATTACAAGGTTATGCCTTTGGGTCCGGCAGGCAACTTACTAAAGATCGTCACCGCCATGTTCATGAGCAACTCGCCACACCATGGAAGTACATTGACAATATGGGCGGTCAAGTCCAAGGAAGAGCAAATCATATAGCCGATCCGGAGAGACATTCTGCATTCTATGTAAATATAGAATGAGTCAACGCTTCCAAATGTGCGCT
>JANUSC010000709.1:0-54675 GCA_025200525.1 Camellia lanceoleosa | reverse complement strand
TCGATCTCACAAGTGCAATATGAAATAGATAATCACCAAAGAGTCCTAATCCGGCAAATCTTTTGGAAAATCGATTTTGAATCAAACCGCCAAAAATGTATTGCTTGCTGAATTTGAGTCACCACCTAAATATTTTTTGGGAAAATTTAGGAAACCCATGACTTGTGCCAAAGGCCACGTGTCCATTATCACCAAGATTGTCTCGGCTCGAGAACTTAGGTACTAGAGGGGAAGGTCATGAATTGAGCACCTCTGCTCGCCCGATCAAAGATCGGCCTCTACTAATCATGATATGAATCTTATCTACATTATATGCTCTTGTTCCGATTATTAGGCTAACATTATTATGTGATGCACACACAAGTATAGACTAATTTGCAAAAATTGGAACACCTTGATTTCATGTTTGTTTCTGAAAAGAGTTTGTGAATATGTACCACTTGAAAAGTGATCGAATATGAACATTACTCAAATTATTCCAATTCAAGTAACTAGCCTTCATCCACAGGCATTCAAGCAGTTTATCACATATGCAATTAGCCTCATGAAAGTACGCTTTGATATAGTACACAAACATACAATGCAATATACTAAAGCCAGTAAATAACTCACCTAGTACTCAAAGCTGAAAAAAGATGATAAAGTTAGAAAGATACATGATCCTAACTAGGCAATATGACAAATGCCACACATGCGATATGCAATTCCTCGGCTCGGCTACTAATACAGCATATGAAGCAATTTGATAGCATGCGGTCTAAGCACATATTCAAAGAAGTATTTAAACTAACAATGCGAGTTAGAATGATGCACCGAGCCTTGGTGTATGCAATACAAGTGGATGCAAACATGAAGTATGCTAAACAAAACATGATGCCCTAAACTAACCATCATAAGCTAGTAACTAAAAGAGAGAAACACATGGGGTTGGAATACATGTACATTATTACAACATTACGCTCTCACACAATAGGGTCTGAATAAACTAACCAGCTAAATAATCAAAGCTAAACTAATTAACTAGCTATTACAAAACGAATTAGCTAACTAATATAGCTAATTAAAATAATTACAACATGAGATGAATTAGCTATTCTAACTAATTAATTACAAAGCCACTATTTCAAGCACAACACTAATATATTTGAAACACGGATCCCGAGGATCGATGGAAGGCTCATGCATGAATGCGGTTTCCACCCAAAAACCACTATTTCGCCAATGCCTTTGTTGCATAGTAGAACACTTGCATTAATTTCCATCTCCAACCAACTCATTACTCATTGGGAAGTACACATCTGGACTTTGCCCTAGTAGTCGATGAGGGCCCGCCGATCCATGATGATATTTTTTACCCGCCATCTTGACTAGGTTATCCTGCTATAACAAAGAGCAAATAGAGCAACGACAGGGTATTCTTCAAGGGTTTGTTTGCACAATTTACCCCTCCTTATCATGGACACCTCAAAGAAGTAGTAAGCTTGGTTCACAAATCAGTAATTGAAGCAATTTCATTGCATGATGGCCTATAAACCAAAGGGTGCAAGTTTAATGAATGCAATAAAACAAGACTCTCAAAACCACCTCCCTATCATGAAAGATCAAGGGAAGTAGTTGACAATGAATCTTGAACCGTTTTCATCACTAATGAGTATGAAACGACTCAAGACTCAAGGGTTCAATTAATATCCGATTGAACCCAAACCAAGTTATCATCTTGCATCTTTTTTTGGCCCCAATTTTATTACTTCATTTTAGATTACCATCCATTGTTTAGTGAATTGAGTCCAAAGGTGAATTTAGATTCTCTAATGGAAAGAGGGCTCAAACCAAGAGTTGCTTTGGGCATGAAAGAGACATCATTCTGTTGGTAATGAACCCCCAACGGGATTAAACCATTAAGCAAGACATCTAAATCTCATGCTCAAACAAACAAGTAGTTTGAAAACCACTTTCAAAGAAAAACTAAAGGCTAAAAAAGGAGAGAGGTTGCAGAGATGATTAAGAGTGATCACAAGTAGGGAAAGCCATAAATAAACACAATCAACTCAAATAAGATGATGTCTAAGGCCTAGAATACCAAACTCATGAGGACAATTACACCACAAGCATGCAAAGCAATGCCCAAATGCAACAAACACTTAGAAATAGTCCTAAAACAGTCTAAAACTAGTCCTAAAACATGTTGGAATTAGGACAAAAATGGCTAGATTAATCAGCTAAAACATGGATCATGCTAGGCTAGTAAGCAAAACACAAGGAGAGGTGGCTAACCTTTCCAATTTTGGACTTCAAACCATGATTTTAGCAACTAAAATAACTCTGAAAATCAGTGTTTAAAATCTCAAAAAAAGATAGTGCAAAGGTGGGAAACACAAGGGTAAAGGCTTTGAGAGCAAGGTGTAAAAAAGGGTGAACCACCCCTCAACCTTTATTGACCTTAAAACCCAAGTTTCAGCCCAAAAATACAGAGTTTTTACAGCCCAAAAACAACTGGAAAATAGTAAGAAAAAGGGGTAAATAAAGCAAGTAAAGAGGCAATGCTTTATACCTCTTGAAGAAAAGATCCAATTTCAAGCAACAAAACAAGGCATACACACTCTCAAGAGCTCAAACAAAGGCTCAAAGATACCTCAACTCAAAGATAGAGAGCTTTGGTTAAAAGTGTATAGGCAAAGGTTGACAAATTTGCAAGAGAGAGAATTGTAGAGAGGGAGAAAAAATTTTACTTGAAAATTTTTCTAACCCCATGGCAAGAGGGGAGGTCCTCTATATATAGAGAAACATGAACCTCACCATACATGTGGGAGCAGATGCAAGCATCTGTGCAAGCGGTAACTTGAATTATCACAAAATATCTCAAAACACATTAGTGGCGTGACCAAGAGCAAAGGTCGAGGCCTATATCAAGGCCGATAGGCCACCAAAGGTTCGGTGCTTGAAAACCCAAGGTTTTGGTCCAAAATAAAAGGAAACAGGGTGTATGATTTGAAAGGCTCAAAGCTATGGCATTAGTTGAGAACTTCAAGCATTTGACAAGCATATACACTTATCATTGGGTGTGCAAGCGATGACGCCCAAGTCAAGGGCCATCAAAAATGGGGTTTCTACAAGTGCCCTGATGATACAAGTATGAGGAGTGCCACATAATTCAAGGCGACTGGTCAAAATCCGCAATGTTGCGGGTAGCAAGAAACGAGGTAGTGGCAATTTTAGACTTCTGGAAGATTAAGAAACCTCCAAATGACCTCACCATCAATGACCAAGGCTTTATTGCGAACCCAAGCGTGAAAAAGATGAGGCTATCTCCTTAAGGGGTGCATATAACCTAGTCACCCCCAAAGCATCAAACAAGGAATGGATGAGGATGGACTCAAAAGTGCTAGAGTGGACATTCCGTTCTAAATGAACGGTCTGAGATACATAAAACTCATGATACAGGTTGGACTTCTCTCGGGATTGAAATTTGGCTATATTGAATGAAAGAGGGGACACGGTGGTTTTGCGGTGTTTGGAAGACTCAGCCATGACTGACAAGACTAACAGACACAAAGAAAAGAGCACTATAGATAAAACCCCAAACCCAACCCAAGACATCCCAACAAGTAAAAAACCAAGAACCAAGTGCAATCCCCAAAAAGCAAATTAACAACACAAATATCATTAGTACCAAAGAATCAAAAACAAATATAGCAGGAGAATAATAGTATGGAGAAAAATGGAAATCCAGAATCAGAAATTCAGTAAATGAGAGCAATACAACACCTAAAAAGCAAAAGGCAGCAGTGTAAGAAATGTAAAACTAAGCAAAACCTATACGGAACCAACATGGAAACAGCAGACAATCTGAAGCAAAAACAGACCAGAACCCTAAAAGACAGAAAATAATGATGCATAAACCCTAGAAATGATGCCCAAAAGGCTCAGAAAATTAAATTTAAAAAAAAAAAAAACCTAAAGGTCACAACCAAACCCAAAATAACATATAAATTAAGAGAGTGACGAAGGAAAATGAAATCGACAAGATAAGAGAGAACATCTTACCTGCTAACCAGGGAAGGAGAGGATGGATGGAGGAAAGGAACTCCCAAATCCAAGGATGGCCAAAGGACGAGCAGCAAAGGTGATGAAATCGCCTTAGGAGAGAGAAACCAATCGAGAAAATGGAAAAAATGAGACAAGTGACGGAGGGCACTATTTAAACCAGAACGGGTTGCTCGAGCTAAGATACTTATGAGCAAGAGGTCGCCGAGCCAAAACACTGTCGCTGAGCCAAAATGCGCGACTCAAAATCTTGAACCATCTACAAAAATCTTTGGATTGAGGAAAAGTTCACTCGAGTGCAAACTCTCTCGCTCGGCGAAGTAGAAAACCAAAACACCCTTAGACCACCCTTCGAAAGCGAATAAAAACACTCACACCGCCAAGTGAGACTTAATGTAAAAAGAGGTGAGCACAATAGTAAAATGTGATCTTGAGATGAGAGAATCCATAAACCATGAAACCCACAAACTTGCAATTTTGACAATATGAAGCACAGTGTCATGAGCCAATTAGGTAAACATCGATCAGTGAGCATAAACTACATAGGAATACACAATTCAAAGACAAACATGAGAGCTCACATAATGAATGTGTGTGTGTGCAATCCTTGAAAGGCCACGTAGCTAGAGTTAATCATCGTAATGATCGGATGGTTGGACCTCCGACAAGAGTAACTAAACATCACTGAGAAAAGTCAAACCACTAGAAATCAATGGGTATTTGTTGAGTAAATACAGAGGCTCCCCCTTAATCAATGAGCCCCTCCTCTCCCCTTTTTATTTTATTTTAAGTTTTGACTTTTCTTTCTTGTGGGCACTAACTGGTGGCATGCACACTCAAGAGTATAGAAACAAAACCACAGAAGTATGAAAACAATAAGGATGGCCTAGTTGGTGCCTTTGAGGTAGCCTTTTCCTAATGCCCGAACATCCAAAGAATTAAGGGAGGAACCATGAAAGTTAAAAAAAATGGTAGATGGTTAAAAGACTCAATATCACCCATGATATGCCAATATAGGTCAATCCCTCTAAAAATAAATAAGAGACACTATTAGAGGTCCATAGAGAACTTTGATCACTTGTGCGGAAACCCCTACAATAGTTTATCTCAAGGATGAGAGGTGTTCATTCAGTCTAAGTGCAAAAGATGACAAGAATCAATGGCAGTGAGATTATAACATCCAAGCACACAAACAGCCATACAGTAACACCCACTCATGCAACAGGACACACTTTAGTTACTAAGCACTACACCCAAGGTCTTTCTAAGGACCTCAAACCTAAAAAGATCAAGGGGTTTTGTAAAATTATTAGCCTTTCGATGCTCAGTGCGTACATGTTTAAGAACAACAAGGCCCTCTTCTACTAACTCTCGAATGAAATGATGACAAATATCAATGTGTTTAGTGCGAGAGTGTTGGATAGGATTTTTTGAAATGTTAATTGCACTTGTAATATCATAGAAAAAGGTGAGAGTGTTCTGGTATATACCATAATCATGAAGCATTTGCTTATCCACAACATTTGTACAAAACAACTCCCTGCCGCCAATGTACTCAAATTTCGATGATCGAAAGGGAGATGTCATTTTGCTTTTTGCTATGCCAGGCAACTAGATTATTCCCAAGGTAAAAACACCCTCCAAATGTGCTCTTACGATCATCAGCACACCGCCTAATCAAGATCGAAAAAACCAATGATTTTAGTGGTAGTGTCGGTCGTGAACTAAATCCCATATCCTAATGTCCCATTAACATACTTAATCATGCATTTGACTACAAGCAGATGAGACCCTTTAGGACAGGCTTGGTAACGGGCACAAACACTTATACTAAATACAATGTCAGAACGACTGGCTGTGAGGTACAAGAGACTCCTTATCATACTTCTATAAAGGGTAAGATCAACATCAATTCCAGAGGAATCTTTGGAAAGGTGAAGGCTAGTGCTCATGGGAGTACATACATGTTTGGCCAACTCTAGACCAAACTTAAATACAAGATTTTTGGCATACTTGGTTTGAGAGACAAACATACCCGATGGAGACTATTTAATTTGAAGACCCAAGAAGTAAGACAACTCCCCCATCATGCTCATTTCAAACTCATGTGTCATATAATCCGAGAAATATTTCACAAGAAAATCAGCAGTGGAACCAAACACAATATGATCAACATAAATTTGAGCAACAAGTATATGAGACTTAGTATGTTTCACAAATAGGGTGTTGTCCACACTACCCCTTTGAAAATCATTATCAAGAAGAAATGTAGTAAGTCTATCATACCACACTCGAGAGGCTTGTTTCAACCCATACAACGCCTTGTCTGGTGTGGACATTTTGGGTCCTCAAACCCTTTAGGTTGCTCAACATAAGCCTCTTATTTCAAGTACTCATTCAGGAAGGCACCTTTCACATCCATTTGAAACAATTTGAACCCTAGAAAGCATGCAACACCAAGTAAAATCCGAATAGATTCAAGATGTGCAACAAGGGCAAACATCTCATCATAGTCAACAACCTCTACTTATGTATAGCCTTGAGCAACCAGCCTAGCTTTATTTCGAACCACAATACCATTCTCATCAGATTTATTTTTAAATATCCACTTGGTACCTATCACATTCATGTCTCTAGGTCTGGGAACAAGAGTGCAAACTTTGTTACGTTCAAATTGACCTAACTCTTTATGCATATCATTGACCCAACTATCATTTAGTAAGGCCTCTTTTATATTCTTAGGTCTAATTAATGAAACATAGTACATATGAGATACCTCATCCCGAATTTGTTTTTGGGTTTTCATTCAGTCTGAGACACTTTCAATCACCTGTTGAGCTAGATGATTCAGTTTTACACTTGCTAATGGTTTGAACTCTGGACTGGTAGTGACAGGAGCATTAGAGATGGTGTCTCCTTGTGCACTCTTTGGACTCGGACTTACCATTGAAGTTGGTGCGAGCTCACCTTTTTGAGCTTGGCCCTCTATTTCTTCTTGACTTTGTGGTTCAGTATCCAAGATTGGAGACTCACTATTTTCTTCCTCATGTATCGCTAGAGTGGGAGAACCTGTGTCATTTATAACCACATTGATCAATTCCATTAAAGATAAAGTACGCAAGTTATACACACGAAAAGCTCTACTAGTGGTTGAATACCCTAGAAAAATACCTTCATCACTTCAGGAGTCAAATTTGCCCAAGGCTCTCTATCTTTGAAAATATAGCATTTACTTCCAAAAGTTTTGAAGTATTTAACATTAGGTTTTAACCCTTTCCAGAATTCATATAGAGTTTGTAAAGTGTCGGGCCTTAAATACACACGATTTATAACATAAACAGCGGTATTCAAAGCTTCAGCCTAGAACTTTTGAGGAACTTTCTTGCTAAGGAGCATGACCCTAGCCATCTCTTGAACAACCCTATTTTTCCTTTCAACAACTCCATTTTAGTGTGGAGTAATAGGTGTAGAAAACTCATGCTTGATTCCATGCATATCACAAAAATCTGAAAACAAACTATTTTCAAATCCACGACCATTATCAATTTGGATTATTATGATATGCCCAATAGAAACACCTGTTCATTTTGGATTTTAAGGACTAAGGACTAGAAAGCATCAAACGTATCAAATTTTTCTCTTAAAAAATTAACCCACGAAAAACGAGTGTAATCATCAATAGTTAGAAAAATATATCTTTTACCTCCAATGCTTTTAGTGTGAATGGGTCGTATAAGATCCATATGAACCAGTTCAAGAGGATGTTTGGTTGTGGAGCTGTTCACCTTTTTATGAGGGGCACGAGTTTTTTTCCCAAGTTGACATGGCCCACACACATGGTTTACATTTTTACCCATTTTGGGCATTCCTCTCACTAGCTCTTTGTTGGCAATCTTAGTTAGGTCTTTGAAATTCATATGACCTAATCTTTGATGCCACAGGTCAAGATTACTTATGATGGCTGAATGGAAAATGAGATCATTTGTGGTAACAATCCCATAGTAATCATCAGATGTGCGAACCCCATGCATGACAATATTTCTCTTCTTATCCAAAATTTCACATTATTTTTTGAAAATAATACTTCATGGTAAGAATCACACATTTGATAGATGCTTAAAAGATTTGCTTTAAGGCCATCAACAAGTAAGGCATTTTCGAGCTGGGAAGACCGGCCACACTTATAGAGCCCTTACCAATGACTCTAGAAGTGCCACCATCTCCAAAAGTAACAATTCCTCCTTCATATTTTTCAAGAGATGTGAAGTATGATTTGTCACCAAACATGTGATGAGAGCACCCGCTATCTAGATACCACATGTGTGAGTCACGTGCTTTCAGTGCAGTGTGAACAACAAAACAAGTTAAGTTACTCTTTCTTACCCATATCTTTTTAGTCTTAACAGAAGCAGGACTGGTAGTCTTGGTAAATGTAGAGTTATGAGCACCATCATGAGTCTTGGTGTTCTGCCTAAACATGTAAGGTTGTCTCCTAACCCATGAAGTATTAGAATTTGTAATTTTTTGAGACACCTTACCAAGCAACTCAACAATAAGGACGAATGTGGCCATACCTACCACAATGATGACAAACAAAAATAGATTTTACCTCATTTTTGTTGATCTTACCCCCTTTTAGTTGATGAAGAGAGGGATCACCCTGTTGAACCTTCAGCTTTCCCTATGCTTGAGTCTTTAGGTCATGTGATGTAGAGGCATGTCCCTTTTGAAATGTTATATCACCATAGCCTATCCCACTTTTGTCATAACTCATCTGTTGAGACCCAATGATGTCTTTAAGTTTCTTTGACCCTTTGTTCCACATATCAATCGTGGCTCTAGCGGCGTTGAGTTCTTTCTCTTTTTGATTGACCTTTTCTTCCAATGCGACTTTGTAACATCTCAAGGATTTCAATCTTCTCTTCATATGTGTCATAGATTCTCAGAAGTTCATTCATTTTGATCTCACAAGATAGAAGTTTTCCACAGAGGTCTTGCCTATCATTGGAGATCTTGATGACATCATTTTTTGTTGTTGTAATCTCTCCCTTTAGCTTGACATTCTCCCTTTTACATGCTTTTGAGCTTAAGAGTGAGTTTGTCATTGATCTTGGATAAATTCGAGATTCATTGTAAACCTTTTCATAAGCTTGTTGTAGGTCATCATCATTAATCTCATCATTGTCTTCCGAGGTTTCACTATCTTCTTTTTGCTTGTCTTTTCCTCGATCTCATCTAGTTGAGCAACTAAGGCATGAAAGTTGATGGATGGTTGTGAAGATGACTCTCATCTTTCATGGACTAGGCTAAGAAGGTCCCATGCATCTTTGGCCTTTGTGTAGTGAGCAATCCGTTGTTGTTCTTCTTCAGAAATTGCTTCCTGGTTTGTATTCAAAACTCTTTGATTGCTCGGAATGTTAGCACTATCAATATCCTCTTCAAATATTTGCCATCCTTCAAGGTCACGAGCTCTGAGAAACATCCTTATTCGGATCTTCTAGAACGTAATAGGTAATTACTCCTATCAAAGGTAGGAGCACGATGCAAATCGACCACGACCAAACTCAAGCGGCTTTGGAGGAGGTTGAGTGATAATAGACTAGAATGCCATATAGGAACTATCTCTTTCACAGATTGGTTTCTTGTGTTTTTGCTCTGACCCGCTTTCATCATCCTAAGTTATGGTATAGACTTTCTTTCAGTTCTTTTTCGATGGACATTCAAGAGCAATATGACCAAACCTTTGACATTGTAACACTTGACACCTTGCCCTTTCACAGTCTTCTTTTTAGTTTTTGAAGCAACTTTTGGTGAAAATTTTTTGGGTTTTTCATTACCCTTATCTTTTGAACTAGGGTCCCCGAAATTAGGCTTCTTTTTCTTTAATTTTTTTTTTTTTTTGAATTGTTTGGTAAACATAGCCGTCATTTTGGACTCTAGATCAAACTCAATCTTAGGGGTCTTAGTAGTCTGATGAGCACTATTAAAAGCCACACTATCTTTTTGTTTTTTCTTATAAATCTGGTGGGCTTCATAAATCTGCAAGTTTCCAACCAACTGATCAAGCTTGAGGGTATCAACATCCTGAGCCTCCTCAATAGCTGTAACTTTTGATTGGAACCTCTCATGTAAAGACCTCAAAATTTTTCTAACAACCTTAGCTTCGGGGATTTTTTCACCGAGTGTGAAACAGGAATTCACGATGTCACTAAGTTTAGCATAAAAATCATCAAACGTTTCATCGTCATGTATAAAAAGAGTTTCAAAAGAGAATGTGAGACGTTGAAGTTTTAACCTTTTAACAAAAGTAGTACCCTCGTGAATAGTTTCAAGAATGTCCCAAGCCTCTTTTGCTATCTCACACATGCAAATACGACGAAACTCTTCAAGTGTGACAGAGCAAAAGAGAGAATTGAGAGCCTTACTGTTCCAACTCGAGTTTTGATAGTCGAATGTGTCCCATTTATCAAGAGGTTTGGGGATATCAACACTATCAATGGTGACTATAGGTTCACTCCATCCATAGATCACACGGTATCAAACTTTCTCATCGATAGATTTTAAAAGCGCTCTCATACGAGTTTTCCAATAAGAATAGTTTGTACCATCAAATAACGGAGGTCTATGAGTCGAGTTACCTTCGTGGATTGAATTCATATCACCAATCAAACAAAATTACACTCCTATAGTTTTAATAAAAACAACGAGTGACCTGCTTTGATACCAATTAAAAAACCTAAGTGATTCGTGATTAGATCAAGATTAATTGCAACAATCCCCAAACAATTAAACCTAACAATCTAAATCATCTAGCACATACGAAAGTGATTTAAATTGTTGCTTCAAAATCAATAAATCAACACAAACGATTTTTACATGGGAAAAAACACAATTGGAGCACCTCCAATTATGATTAAAAAACCACGAGCGAAACACCACTAATCAATCCACTATGAAAGAAAGAATACAAATATACCAAGCTAATTACCTAAACTCTATAAATTTGTCTTCAACAATCTGTATTTCTTTCACCTCAACCTTCGTTTCAGAATTGATCAGATTGATACTGAATCCACAACATCCATGCCAAATCAATGACTGCGCACAACTTCGAACTCCTTCGAATACTCTACGCTTGAATCTCCGGATTCCACTAAAAAAGAACACGCTTGAAGTAGAACACTCAAACAACTCTTTGATGTAAGCTTGTCAAACCATGTGAGTTTAATACTCAATCAAACATCAAAGAAAACTAACAAAATTGCTCTAGAATAAAGCCCTAGAACCCTCAAAGAAGATCTGGAAGCATTAAACCTAGAAATAGACTGAAACATATATTTTCAGAAAACAGGGCTGCGAAGGTCGCTTGAGCGTAGCATCTCTCACTTGAGTGACAACACTGATACGCGTGTTTTCCAAAAGTTTCTTCGCTCGAGCCAAGCTTCCTTCGCTTGAGCGCATAATAAGCCTTCCTAGTATTTTTGCAGACAATGAAACTTTTGGGAGCAACTCTTCTTCGCTCAAGTGAGCAACACAAAACACCAGGAACAATTACAACTCGCCAAGTTATGTTTGTTCACAGAATTGACAAGACTAAGGAATCTAATAATTTTATTCATCTCTCTCTCTTTCTCTCGCTCATTCGATATATAATTATTCAATGTTGTAATATTTCCCGCCCTGCTTCTCTCTATCCCATTCTTTTACTTGCTTTCCTTGTTTGTAAATATGTATCATATTTTGCTTTTTATCATATCATGCTTTGCATCCATGTTTCATGCATCTTGATTTGGTTAAATTTGCATTTATGGATTTAATCAATTCATATGTGATTATGTACACTACTTCATATTCTTGAGATGATTCACATATCACATATTAGAAGCCGAATCTTTAGTTGCATTTCATTAGTGAATTGCATTAGGATTTTGCATCTAGGATCATGCATATTTTATGACTTTATTTTGTTGCTGTTTGCGGGATGTTAGTAAATATGTAAGTTTTTATACTTTAGCATCCCGCTTGTGTGTATTTTTCTTACTATGTTTAATCATCATATCATGTAGCTACTTGCTTTCTTGATATAACTGCATGAATGCTAGTAGATGGAGGTTGTGTTGCTCAATTTGGAATGATGTTGATTTCATATTAGTAAACTCAATTTTTTTGGGGTTGTACATCTTCAAAACTCTTTCAAAATACATGAAATCAAGTTGCTCAAAAATGAATGGCATAGTCTATACTTGTTTGCTTCATATAGTAAATTTTAGGATTTATTAAATAATCGGAATGTGAACTTGTAAAGGAAATAAAACTCATATCATGGTTTGGTAGAGACTGATCTTTTGATTGGGTGAGCAGGGGTGCTCAATTAATGACTTTTCCCTCTCATACCTAAGGTTCTAAGCCAAGCATCCTTAGTTATGACAAACAGTGGCCTTGGCACAAGTCACGGGTTTCCTAATTTTTCCAAAATGTTAGGTAGCAACTCTGAGATTTGATGACACAGTCCTTTTCTGGAAAATGTTTTTGCAATAAAATGGATTTTCTATAAAATTGTCAAATTTGAACTGTCATCTAAGTTTCACATTGCATTCGTGAGACTAGATCAAAGAAATTGAGGGTCCGAACTATTTAACACACACGGGCACGCCCCAAGTGATGTTACACAAACGCAAGCTTAGCGTTATGTATTAATGTCTATTTGTGTGTATCTTATATATTTATTTGAGTATGTACTTGTAAGTAATATAATCTTAATCTAATGTCATTTTTCTTGGTGTATGTTTTGAACTCTTGTTGCTCCGTTGCGCCATATACTCAACATTTCTTGCATGTTCATTATTTTTCTTTTGATATTCACTCATTTCAAAATAAGAAATCAGGAAATCAACCATAACGTAAAATCAAGAATTAGAAACAAAATAAACCTTATTTTGAAAAGCACAAATTTTGAAATGTACAAATCAAAAAATCAACTATTAGGTGAATTTGAGAACATAGAGAGAGAGAGAGAGAGAGAGAGAGAGAGAGAGAGAGAGTCAACCTATTTCCTCCTTCGACAAAGATGTCTCGCCATCTGCCATTAAAGAAAATCATACAATTCAAAAACATGAATCAATTAGAAGGTGAATTTCAGAACAGGGAAAGAAAGAGAGAGAATCAACCTACTTTTGACGAGGATTCCTCGTCGTCTAAGCAAAAAGTGAGGAGGAAGAGACTGAGAGCGATAGCGACAAAGTTAACATTGTGTAAAACTCATTAAAGTTATGTTTTGAAATTTGTTGTTTGGGTTGTGAGTAGTTAAGCCCTATATTTAGGGGGTTTCCCCCCCCCCCCCCCTTAAAATCTCTCAACTTCTTTTTTTATTTTTTATTTTTAAATTCATTTCAAATTTTAAATTTTGAATTCAATCATATAGTTTACAATCTTACATTTCTAAAACAAAATAATCACATGCGCATGCATTGTGTGTGTCGTCACTTCTAATGTGTGTATATATATTGTTGTTAGTTATGATCTAATGTTATCTAATTAGAATATTTTGATAGAGATATTTATTATGGGCAATCGGTAATGCTATGTTCGGTTGGGGGATTTGGGGAGGGATTTGGAAAAAGAAAAGAAAAATGTATATAAAACTAGGTGAAATATAAGTTTTGTTTTTTTTAACATTTCACCTAGCTTTTTTCTTTTCCTTTCCTAATCTCTTCCCAAATCCCCTAACCAAACACAGGTTAAAGGATTGCATTATTGTAGAAATATTTTCAACATAGAGTGAATTGAAATCCAATTGCAATTGACTAATGAGATGGTGATTAATGTGGTAATAGAAATGTTTGGATTTTATCAATTATGCATTTGAGTAATTTGAATGGGAATAAATGAAAGTAAATTGAGTTATATTCATAATGAATTATGTATTTTCCTATATAAAGGCACTGAGTTCCTTCTGATTAGAATTTGGTAAAGTAAGGTGTGCTATAATGAGAAACCTCATTCATTTCGGCTAGCAACCGGTAAAGTGGGGGTGTGCTACAATGAGGTACTACATTCATTTCGGCTAACAACCGATAAAATGGGGACCGTGTCTCTTTTGGCTAGCAACCGATAAAGTGGAGTTGTTATGTGGGCATAGACACCCCATTTTGACCGCCTTTAAGACTTGAGCGCTTCATTTCAAAACACTCGATGATGAAATGTTATGCTGTGCAATCTTTTGAATCTTTAGCAAAAGAATTCAGTTTTGAGCTTCAAACCCAAACCTTGCACTCCATTTGGACCAAAACCTTCTAGCCTGACCACTCAAAGAGCAGCAAGACCAAAAGTTGAATGGCAAGCCACCTTCTTGGGTCGGACGTAGAATTGATTGGCCGTCCGACCACGTATAGCGAAGTAGATATTTCTACAGTAGCAAGCTACTTCTATGCATGAGCTTTGGCCAGCTGTTCTCTTTTGAAGATATTTCCTACATGAGATGCCAAAATTCTATAAATAGAGCACCTCCGCTCAGAGTTTAGGGTTAGAAAAAAATTCCTAAAGGCTTAGAAGCTTGTCCAACACACTTCTCTACCCTCTTGAATATAGATACACTATAGATACACCATTGAAGCTCAAACTTGAAGCTTTTTGCTGAAGTTTCAAACTATTTTTTAGAAACTTAAGGGTGTTTGGAATTAAGTTTGTTAACTAAGAAAATCTTCCTCTCTTCAAGAGGTGAACTTTGAACCTTTTCATCATCTTTTCTCTTACTCTTTTCCTCTCTTTTTCTTGTCTTTACATACTGTTTTTCAGAATATTTTCGGGGCTGAAATATGTGATTTAAGGTCATAAAAAGTGGAGGGTTAGCCGTCCTTCCTTAGGCTTTCTTGCTAGATGTAACCTCTTGATTCTCTTCCATTTTTGCTCATATTTTCCACCTCTTAAACCTGATTTTTAGCACCATTTTATGTTGTTTGTAGGTTGTTTAATATGTTAATTTATGATTTGAATACTACAGTTGTATTGTTGTAAGTCCTCACAAATTTGGTGCGTTTAGGATATACCAACCAATTTGTTTGAGTTGATTGTTTTAGTTTGGTTTTTATAGCTTTTCATAGTATATTTGGACCCTTATGATTATGGGAAGGGTTTAAAGCTAAGCCACCCCAACACAAGTTTGATTAACTAGTTCTCAATCTTGCTTTCATACTATTATTATGTGTTTAAGGCTTTGATTTCCTTTTTTATCTTCTTCAAAGTTGTTGTAAGCTCTCTTCTATTTCCATCTTTGAAGCATGGAAAGGGATGTTTCATCCTGATTCCATGAGTAGAAAGGTGAGCCTAAACAACTTTTCATAGCTTTCACTTACTTAGTCTTATTTTGATTTTGCTTCGAAGCCATATAAGAGCTCTTGCATCGGAGGTATTAGAAACTCTCTTCTACTTCCTTTTAAAGCATGGAAATGGATTTTAATCCATGTTCCATGAGTAGGAAGAAGAGTCTCTATTTGTTTTCCTCAATGATATAATCTTTTGTTAATAAGCTTCTCTTTCAAACATGGCTAACCAAAAGAATTGATCTGCTCTTTTGTTAATAATCTTTTGTTACAGTTGCCAGCCGACCATTCTTTTATATGGTCGACCATCTAATCAGGTCGGCCAACCAATTCTTTTGTACGGAAAAGGTGGTTTTTCAGTAACACAAAGCAGATCTTGAGGCCAAAAAAAAATTTTTGATTAAGTAACAGTGGCAACTTCCGCAAAGAAGTAGAGAGGTTTTCGGAGGTTGTTCTTGCTTGTGCGCATGAGATTCCTTGCCTCTCATTCAATTCCTTTCGATTAGTATTTGTAATAATTAGTTAATTAGTTAATTCATTGGTGTTCGTTTGGTGTTTGTAATAATTAGTTAATTAGGACATTCAGACCCTCTTGTAAGAGGGCAAATTTGTAACCCTTGATATATGCCTTCCAATCTCCATTTCTTTCTCCTTTTATTTAAATGCTTACCATAGTTGTATAGCATCATATTTTCTTTATCACTACCATGATTTGTATCCATTTTTGCATGAATTAAGGTCCGCTTATCGTACTTGATATCATTAATTATTTCTTACATGAATATGTGCAGTACTGCATGCTTTGAGTGGATCAATATGACATGTTCATGGCCGAATCAAGTAGTTGCATTGTGCATGTGTTGCATTAATCATGTGCATTTATTTAGGATCATGCATTTTCCTGACTATCTTCATTTCTTTTGGCTTGTCTCGAGTTTTGGGTAAGCATTTTTGCTTTAGCATACTGCATGTGCGTCTTTGTTACCATGTCAAGCATACTACCATGAGGCTACTTGCTTACTTGAAATATCTCTATGAATGCCTGTGGATGGAGGGTATTTTGCTTAGATTGGAATGGCTTTGATTATTGTACATATGAGCTCGCTTTTTCTTTGAGTTGCACATATTCGAAAACTCTTTTCAAGAAAGCATAAAATCAAAGCATTTCAAAGTAAGTGACGTGGTCTACACTTGTTTGTTTTACATAGTAATGTTAGTATATTAAATAATCAGAACATGAGCATATAATGCCTATAAAATTCACATCATGATTTAGTAGAGGCCGATCTTTGATTGGGTGAGTGGTGCTTAATTCATGACCTTTCCTCTCATACCTAAGTTCCTAACCGAGACACTTTGGTTATGACAGACAAGTGGCCTTGGCACGAGTCACGAGTTTCTAAATTTTTAAAAATATTTAGGGGCGACTCTGAAATCTAGTAATGTAGTCCATTTTTGGCATCATTTTCTAAGATTTTTTAGATTTGAACTCTCATTCGTTTTTATGTTTTACATTGCACTTATGGAACCAGATTCAGAACCACAAGAGTCCGAACAATAGGGAATCGCATTCGAGGAGACTAAACCCCTCCAAGGAGCATGAAAAACCAGCTACAATGGGACTTAGCGAGACCACAAAGATATGTATGTAATTGAAATTTATCATTAGTATATGTATGTGCATAGAGATCTCTGTTGAGGAATGCCTGCACTGAGAATTATTTTGAGTCATTGTAGCTTGCTTTTCATTCCCCTTTCGGATACAATTAGCCCTACAGTTCGGACTCCCATGATTTTGAATCTGATTTCACAAGTGCAATGTGAAACAGATAAACACAAATGAATTCAAATCCAGCAAATCTTTTGAAAAATTTATTTTGAATCAAAATGCCAAAAATAGACTGCTTTGCCAGATTATAGAGACGCCACCTAAATATTTTTTGAGAAATTTAGGAATCCCGTGACTTGTGCCAAAGGCCACGTGTTCATCATCACCAAGATTGTCTTGGCTCGGGAACTTAGGTATGAGAGAGGAAGGTCATGAACTGAACACCCCACTCGCCCGATCAAAAGATCGGCCTCTACTAATCATGATGTGAGTCTTATTTACATTATATTCTCTTGTTCCGATTTATTAGCTATTTTTACTATGTGACGCACACAAGTATAGACTAATTTGCAAGAACTTGAATTCTTTGATTTCATGTTTATTTGAAAATTGTTTTGAATAAGCGTCACTTAAAAAAAGCGAGTTTGTATGTACACTTAATCAATTTATTCCAATTCAAGCAATTAGCTTTCAGCCACTGGCATTCAAACAGATATATCACTTAAGTAGTTAGCCTTGTGGAATTTATGCTTTGATGACATGGCAACAATCACATACATGCATTATGTTAAAGCAATCAAATGCTCACCCAGTACTCCGAGCCAAAATAAAGCAAAATAATTAGAAAACATGCATGTCTCTAACTAATGCAACACATACAAGATGCAATTAATGGGCTCGGCTACTGACATGGTATTTGAATCAATTTGATAGCATGCAGTCTAAGCACGAATTCAAAGAATTTAAGAAATAACAATGCTTTGTTAGAATGATAAACCAAGCTTTGATGCGTGCAAGACAAATGGATGCAAATTATGGAAAATGCTAAGAAAACATGATACTCTATACTATCATCATAAACGGAGAAATAAAAAGGAGAAAGAAATGGGGTTAGAAGACATACACACTTATTATATTGTTTTCCCTTGTAGAAGAGGGTCTGAATGAGTGCCTGAATGTCCGCATTAAACTAACTAATACAAAACCAAGTGAAAGAATAAATAACGAACTAACTAGCTAAATTGTTATAACAAAGGCTAATAAGAAGTGACAACTAATGAACCATTACTACAACAGCACTAATTATAATAATTAATTACAACAAGGATAATTTATAACAACAATGCTTACAATAATGAATTAGAGCAATGCATGCACATCAAAGAAGACAAGTTTCGTGGCCACTCTATTCGCCTCCTTGGGAAGATGCCCTGCTTTCACCTTCACCACTTCGCTTCTACAAAAACACATTGCTTGGTCCGTAATGATGCCTCACCGAGTCGAAAGACCACCAACCGTGCCCTAATTTCATGCGAAACCTTGTTTTTGTGCTCTGAAGTGAAAACAATGCGCATGAATATTTCGAGCTCGCTTGTCCCTTTTACTCTTCTCTGAAATGGGGAGGTTCAAGAGAAGAATGAAGTTGGTTCCAAAACCATCAACAAGCAACTTGATTGCTTGATGATTTCGAAGACAATCAAACAAAAATTGATTAATGCTATGACCAACCACTTTTCCCTCCTATCATGAAGTAAGCTCAAAGAGGGGGTATAGATACTTCCAAATTCATCAAAATATCATGAATTGATGTATGACGATTCTTGACAGAATTGATTCAGCATAACGTCCAGCCAAACCCAAACAATCTAACTCATTCTCTTTATGTCGGTTTTATTGATTTTAAACCCATTTTATTCATCCTTTCCATTCTTTAATCAATTTGTCCGAGGTGATGGTTAAGTCCACTAAACAATAAGGAACATCAAACGAGAAGCGATTCTAGGCATGAAAGAGAGCCTATGCCTTCACGATGAATTTCCATAAAGATTAAGCCATTGAGTATAGGTCTTTTTTCCATGCCTTGAACAACCTTCAATCTTTTGAAATAACTCTCAAACAAAAGAAAAGAAGAAAAGAAGTGATTACGTGAAATTGATTATTAGAATGGGACTCTTAAGACGAAAAACTAAACAAAGAAAAGCTATCAAAGCATGGGTAACACAACACAACAAGCCATATGTTCAAAGTACACACTAATGAAGTAAATTAGGACAGCCCTAAAACAGCCTCTACTATGTGAAAATAGTGACCAAAACTTATGTTAAAGAGCACAAAAAGGTAGATAACAACAAAAAGATACAAAACTAGTAAACTAGAACAAAGAGGGGTGGCTAAACCCCTCTCCCCCCCCCCCCCCCAAACTTTTGGGACTTCAAACCACGTTTTAACCCTTTTTCAAACTTTGAAAATCAGTTTAAAAGTCAAAAGAAAAGAAGTAAAAACAAAAGGTTGAGCTATAAAAGTAGGTACAAGTAAGGTTGTTAATCCTCACCATCTTTGGTAGCTTATTCAAACCCAAGTTTCAACACTTGACATAGATTCAAAACAACTCAAGAACACAAGAAATAGCTAAAGATTAAGTGAAATGAAAGCAAGAAACAAAAGTTACAAGCTTATACCTCTTAAATGGAGTAAGCTTTGATTGTTGAGCAAACTTAATCCTAACACACTCTCAAGGTTGAATTATGATTCTCAAGGTTCAACCAAGGCCCCAAGGTTAAGGTTTAAAGGTGTGTATGGTGTATAACTAGGACTCAAAGATGGCTTGCACAAGAAGAAGGAGCTCTCAAATGAGTGTATAGGCTCTTTGGAAATTGTTCAACCCTCAAAATAGAGATATAATCTCGTATTTATAGAATTTGAGCAAAATAGGTCGAAAATATTTTCAAAAACAGACAGTTGGAGGACTCCCGCCCAAAATAGTGTTTATCGCTACCAAGGCACGGCCGGCCCCAAATGGCCACAGCTGGCTCCCAATACGGCACGGCCGGGCCTCAATGTACTCCCCTGTTTCTTTGTTTCAAGCTTAGTGTAAGGTGGCCCAATGGTCCAAAATGGGGTCTATAAAGGATGAACAAGGTAAATAGGAAGGTGTTAGGACTATTTCAAAGCCAGACCTTGGAGTCCTTCGTTGATCATTCAAATCACACACAATATAACTTTCATCATCAAGGGCACAAGAGAAAGTGCCCAAGTCTTACGAACGGTCAAAAATGGGATGTCTACAGTTGCCCCTTTTTGACAGAGCTTAAAGTCATAATATGACGTGAGTGAATGTCAAAATCCAAAGACGACCTATTTGATAAGGCCGTAAGACTTCAACAACAAACAAACAAAATGTAGATACAGCTTGGTTGAACTCAAGATTGCCTACGATCCTTTTGTAAGGAATCAAACTCGTAGTTCAGGCATAAAACACAATGATATGCGTAATATAACTTATGATCATGCAATGAAACAATACAAAGGAAACATTTGAATACAAAGAACAAACATTAAAATAATGCCACAAGCAAAACAAGAACATGACGTAAACAAAAGCGTAAATCAGAGCATAACAAATCCAACCGTGTCTCACACGAAAAGAAGTGAGTAACAAAAATGTCTCACGTGAATGGGACAAAGAAACATGTAGAAAGGATGTGAGAAAATACAGGCCTAACTACGTCTCACGGAAGAAGGGTAAAAAAGCTCCATGAGTGGTGTGAACTCCAGGCGCACTCGATATTTTTAATCGAGGCAAAGACAACCTAATGTGTCTCACGCAAAAGAAGGAAAGGTGATGTGAACAACAGGAATACCCGCTGTCTTTAACTGAGAAAACAACAACCTAACGTGTCTCACATGAAATGAGGAAAGGTGGTGTGAACAACAGGAATACCCGCTGTTTTAACCAAAAAAACAACAACCTAATGTGCCTTACGTGAAAGGAGGAGAGGTAGTGTGAACAATAGGAATACCAATTGTTTTTAACTGAGAAAACAACAATCTAACGTGTCTCACACGAAAGGAGGAAAGGTGGTGTCAACAACAGGAATACTCGTTGTTTTTAACCGAAAAAACAACAACCTAACGTGTCTTACACGAAATGAGGAAAGGTGGTGTGAACAATAGGAATACCTATTCTTTTTAACCGAGAAAACAACAACCTAACGTGTCTCACACGAAAAGAGGAAAGATGGTGTGAATAATAGGAATACCTGTTGTTTTTAACCAAGAAAACAACAACCTAATGTGTCTCACACGAAAGAAGGAAAGGTGGTGTGAACAATAGGAATACTCGTTGTTTTTAACAGAGAAAACAACAACCTAACGTGTCTCACACGAAAGGAGGAAAGGTGGTGTGAACAACAAGAATACTCACTATTTTTAACAGAGAAAACAACAACCTAACGTGTTTCACATGAAAGGAGGAAAGCTGGTCCACGAAAGGGAAACCAACACTCAGAACTCGCCACAACGAGATTGGAAGACCTCATAAACTGAAGCTCGCACCAAGATAACCCAAAGCAAGGTACGAATGCAAATGTGAATCTTGACAAAAATACGAATGAATTTTAACAAATTAAACAAATGTACAAAAAAACCAATTTAATTGAAACGAAATAAAATCAAAGACTAAATTTTTTTTTTTTTTTTTTTTTTTGAACATAGAACTTATTTGAATAAACTAGCGTAATTACAAAACAAGAACCCCAAACAAACCCCTTTTCTTATTTTTTTTTTCTACTGCTTTTTTCTGCTCTCTATCCATTCTTATCCTTCACTTTTCTTTCCTCTCTTAGCAAGGTTGCCCAGCACTAAAATAATCAAAATAAGCAAACTGTAGCCGGCCGGGCCCAAATGAAGCACGGCCAAGCTCCGATAGAGTCGGCTGGGTCATGACAGCGACAACGACAACGGGGTAGATCGGTAAATACACGAACCACCATTGTTTAAAACAAAACCTAGCCCTCATTTCACACATACCCACCTCTAAAATCGCTCCCTCTCTCTCTCTCTAAACCTACTCTCTCTCTAGATTTTCCCTATTTTTCACAAAACCCACAAACCCTCGCTAATTTTTTCATAAAACTCATTTCCTTCTCTATATTTTGAACTGAACAAAACTTGATTTGGTTGAGTTTTGGGATTTTTTTTTTCCCTTAGGTTTCCACACATCTATCCACATTTGTCCCTCTCCTCCTTTGAGTTTTCACTCTTGCTTTGTTTTCTCTCTCCTAGGGTTTAAACCTTTGTTGTTTTTTTTTTCCACTCAAACTCACTCGCTCGCTCACTTTTTCTTCATTTCCCACTTTCCCACTTTCTCTCTATGGCTAGTGATGGGGTTCCCATTCCTAACCCAGCTATGGGTATTGGTGCTGTCTTAGGTCCGAATATTGAATCTGAGGACGTTCTTGAGTTGCCTTCCTT
Source organism: Camellia lanceoleosa (assembly GCA_025200525.1). Classification (NCBI taxonomy): domain Eukaryota; kingdom Viridiplantae; phylum Streptophyta; class Magnoliopsida; order Ericales; family Theaceae; genus Camellia; species Camellia lanceoleosa. The sequence goes on along the minus strand of JANUSC010000709.1, from coordinate 32,232 downwards.
TGCTAACAGAGCATTTGATGCGGCCACCTACCAGCCCCACACTCATGCTCTAATCCCTGGTGGCATCTTGAGATTCGAAGGTATTATCCCCAGGCTTGATGAGGACATTCTGCTGCGAGAGCCCGTGGAGCACGTGTCCGCTGATGCCTCTATGGTACATAATATTTCCCTTTGCTTGTTGCTTTTTATGCACAATTCCTTTAATCCAAGACACATATTGATAACATGCCCAACCGGAGGTGATAGCCAAGAGGATTGGCGGCTATGGATCTATATTCAGCCCTCAACATTGGTATGAGAAACTTTCGATGGAGGTCCACACACTGGTCGATGCTGCTGACTTCGGGCCTTTTTGTTTAGGGCTCATACAGATGAGAACCAAGCTGCTGCTCTACGGGGCCCTAGTAGAGAGATGGTAGGACACCACAGACACGTTCTACTTCTCATCAATCGGGGAGTTAACTCTGACCCCGTACGATTTCTTGATGTTTACTGGCTTGCAGGTAGGGGTCAGTGGCCCAATCCCTTTCGATGCTAATATGACACAATGAAAGGATGTACAAAGATCGCCGAGATTTATCCCAAACACGACCGGCCATGGATGGTGCGATATAGTTGGCTCGGATCACTTCACCAACATTTAGCCACCCCAAAAAGGTTGCTCAAGATGCTGCTGGTTTCTTATGTATCTCCTTGGTACTACCCTGTTTGCGAACAGGGAAAATACCATGGGGCTATATCTCTTGGGAGCGCTGGTGCACCTACCACAGTGCGAGTATGACTGGGTGGCGCCGGCTCGCTACCCTATATCGCTACATGAGCTCAGATCCCGCCGCAAGGTAGATTCACTTGGCGACCATCGGAGGGCTTGGGAGGTATACCTCACACTTACTTTCTATTCAAATTTTGCATTCTGCTCAACTTTGCATTTGCATTTTCTCGCTCATTATTGATTTGCATTGCTTATCTCTACTCGCCACCTCATTTATCTTTCTTTGCTTGCGTACTATGGGTTTACACGATTTCACCTCTCTCGCTCCATTCCAATGAGGTCGCTTGAGTTGTTAGTACCCCGCCTCAGATTACAACTCATGATTCGAGCGATCGCCACAGATCGATATTTCCCTACTTTCGCCGCTTTTTAACACTATCATCAGAGATCGTAACAAAATACTAGCCTTTACATTTAACTGCTTCCACTATTTTCCCACTTCTCTTTCTATACTACTCAACCCCTGATATCTGACACTTTGCTTTGCACATTCCGTTCACAGGTTAACTGGCACCCCTGGGCGGGCATCCCTCAGGCAATGAGGATGACCTACGTTGTTGCATGGCATGCCTCCTCCATGCGGATTCTGTTTGAGGGCCTCTTCGACAAGGCATATTACTTGGAAGAGAGGTTCATCCGTCAAACACGAGGCATAGCCGATCCCCAAAATCCCATATCCTCATCCTCTAAGCATGTGGGTAGTTGGTGACTTCCACGACGGACCCCAGATCAACTTCTTAACGTTGGGAGAGGACGGTGATCAGTACCATGAGCTCGGCGACTTCACTACTTTCTTGCAGACTTGGGTGATGGCGCCTTCTTAAGCGTGGCTCGTGCCATTCCGAAGGTTGCTGCTGCCGCTACTAAAGGCGTTCCTGCCGCCACTCCCGCTCTTGGGCTTCCTGCGATTCCGACTAAGGTTATATACATGCAACCAGATTGGGTGATTGAGCAGATCCCCCTTGAGCATATTGAAGAAAGGGATCGCAGATTGGTAATGGCCCCCAGTGTCGAGCATGTACACATCTCTACATGTTTGCCCACTGTACTTTCTGTTGTACTTCATCATTTTCTGTCTATTATTTCCTTATATTCTGCCCATTATGCTTCATTACTTGCCATCCACTGTGCTTACTTTCTACCCACTGTATACCATTACCTTGTTTTCTCAACTCTTTTGGAGGTACCCACGGGATATGTGGATGACCTCTTCCAGACAGTTGACAGACTGCTCCTGATGGTGTGGAGGAGGTAGATTGCTCTAGCTACCCATGGGATTGAGGTATATGTTGCCCTTGGTTTACTGTCACTACAATCTTGCTCAATCCTGTTGGTCTCTTCTTATATACTCTTTTTCATCTTGAGCTAATACCAGCTGCACCAACGAGACCTCCTCCAGCCAGGAGATAGAGGCGGGGCCTAATAAGAGGCAAAGAAGGGGTTGACCGAGGGAGAGACCGAGTGAGGCAGTGCTCACCCTTCGATGAGTCCTTTGATGAGTACATGACCCCTGAGGATGAGGGTAAGAAGGTTGACGTGCAGTCCAGTAGCCCCAGTGATGCACCCCCTCCACAGCTGATGAGGAAGAGAGCAATGATGGGTTGCTGATTTTCTTTGCTTTTCTTTTACATTGTAGTTTTTTTTTTTTATAAAAAAAAAAAAAAAACTATGTAGCTTCAGATAAACTTATATATTTTATTTTTTGGAACACTTTTCTTTTTATTTTGGTCTATGTAAAAACAATGATCAGGGTTGGACCCAGTAATGTATGAAAAGAAGAGTTTTGGATGATTCCCTTTTGTAATAAAATGTGATGGATGACTAGTCGTTGCATAACAATTTTATACAAGATTTTTTAAAACTGCAGATGCTTGTTCTTGAATTCATTCTTGAATCGGGTAATAACCCATAACTGGACAAAATGTAAAATACAACTCAATTATAGGAAAATGAAATGAAAACAACTCAAAAACACTTGGTACAAACAAAACAAAACTCAAAATACGTACCATAGTAATCGAGATAAAAGCTAGTCCTTTCGCAATTGCTCGATCCGACCATCATTTAGACTCTACGTCCAAATAGGCATAGCCGGGCTTCAATGAGGCACGCTCAGGCCCAAAAATAAGGTCGGTCAGCGTTGTCCAGCTGTCATGCACTGTTTCTTCTCAAACTCTATAAATGTTGCTCCGATGCTATTTTTTTAGCAGAATAGCAAGTCTTTGGTATTTTGCTCTCAAGACGGAGATGTTGCTTAATAATAGGCTCTGAGACTGGATATCCACTTTGGATGGCTTGGAAAAGGTGAACTTCTATGGTTTTGGCTTAAACACTCTTTTTCCTCTGAGCCGTACTTCACTTTGCCTTCCATTTCTCTATGCTGCTGTTTGATGCTGGAACCCGATCACACATGTATTTCACTTCAGATCACAAGAGATGTGTCCGACAGTTGAAGAGTTTCAAGCTTTGATGGAATCTCAGCGGGATAAAGACATCATGCCACAATCCCGTTTTGGTCATGCCCAGGCTTTGGGACGAATGTGTGGGCTTCCTTTGCGCGAGGCTCAATCCTTGGCTCACAATGGGAAATTGGACATCCTCGGTTTGATATGTCGGTTTTCTACCACCGGAGACAGAGGTAACCTCTTTTGGCGGGGTCATTGGCAACATGCCCTCTGCTTATGCTTACTCACACACTTCCTTCTTGCCTCTAGTTATGGCGGAGCCAACATTAGGTTGATTGAGGTGGCCCAATGCCTAAAAGAGTGTAAGAACTGTATTGGTTTAGCCCTGGCCAAGACTTTGATGGGTCTAGATACCTTTCATCGGCGAGAGACTACCTGATTTACAGGGAGTCCGCTGCTTCTTCAGGTATTGTTTCCCACCCTTTCTTATTTCTGATTCCTCACATCACTCGGCATTCACTCTCTATTTTTCCTCTCAAAACCCTTTTGTTACTTTTTCCCTCTCAGTACACATCTCTCTATTCTTTAATCTCTATTAGTTTTATCTCTTCCTACGTATGGCCAATAGATAAACTGAAAGTAATAGATCCTTGTCCTGAGTGTTTAGCCCGAGCTTACTTTTTCTGCCAATGACTAGTGAATTTTCCCAATGTCGTATGTTGTTGCAACTGTTTGTGCAACAAGACGGCAGCTAACACAGCTTGGCGTTGCCTTTGGCTTAATTTGCTTGAGATGAGCCGCAAGATGTCTCATCACCAGGATATAGTTGATTAACCTCATACATTGCATTTTCTATTTCCTCTTCCAGTTCAAATGCCAGTTTGGGCATGATCAAACATGTCCAGAAAAAAAAGGATAGAATATCCGACTTCATTTCCCATTTGTGGTTCACACTTGACTCGGTACCTTGCTGCTTGGAGGACAAGAGAGCTTCTAACCCCTGCCCCTAGCTTCAGTTATACCCTTTCTAGCGAGTGCTTGGCTTGGCTTGAAAACGAGGCATAGGTTGGGCCAACTTTGGCTGCAGAGACTTCCACGAGTACGAACATAGAACGCAACACCACCAGACTTATTTATGCCCCTAGTTTATTGCTTTGACCTTCATTTTCAAGTTTTATGATGTAAAAGCAAATTTGACTTATATCAGAGAGCTGTAGAATGTACTTGTGTTGAAATCAATGGAATTAAAGTTGCGAGCACTAAAAATTTTCCTTTTGGTCTCAAAATGGTCCAAGTTGTAACAAGGTAAAATTTTGAACACAATCAACTTTTATTAAAACTTTTCAAAACAATTTTCGAAAATGGTTACTACTTGACATACGTGGAATCAACCCTCAAGATGTACAACCCCGAATCAACAGATCACGACTGCCCATAACTACATCTGCCATGTCAGCCTTTCTACTAGCATAAAGATCACAACTGAGCTAACTGATAATGAAGGAAGATGGCCCGCTCATATATGAACGAATAGGACAATTGAGTTGGAGATAGTTACGGCCGAACTTCAGGATGAAGTTGCCTACGTATCCTAAAGATGGGAATCAAGCCTTACGTAGTTCGGTTCAGGTTCACTCGAGTATTAACTCTCTCCTTTTGCACTCTAAGTTTTGCCAAAGTCGCCCTTTAGGGTTTTCAATCTTGCGAGCTCAGTTTTTCTTTATTTCTAATTTTTCATGCTCTAACTTTTGCCTAGGTCACCCTTCCGGGTTTTTGGCCTAACGAGACTCTCAAGGACAGTATTTTTTCAACTTGTCCATATTGATCAGTTGTAAAAACTCTAGGCCATCTAGGTCCATAAGAATAATCGCCCCTCCTGACCAAATTGACTTGATGATGTAAGGGCCAGTCCAATTAGGTATGAACTTGTCCCTAGGGTCATGGATGGGAGCTTTATTGTCTTTCAGTAGCATGTGTCCCTCCTTTAGATTCTTGGACTTAACTTTCTTGTTAAAAGCCCTGGCAATTTTACGCTGGTAGCCCTGGACATGATACAGTGCCTTCAGTCTTCTCTCATCAAACAACATTAATTCCTCAAATCTACTCTGTTGCCAATCTGCCTCCGCTATTTGACACTCGGCAATTACTCGCAGCGACGACACCTCAATTTCAATTGGCAGAACAGCCTCCATCCCATAGACGAGAGAATAGAGGGTTGCCCCTGTTGATGTTTGGATTGAGGTTCGGTAGCCCTAGAGCGAGTATGGTAGTTTGTCTGGCCAGTCTATATATGTTTCCACCATCTTTCGCAAAATTTTCTTAATATTCTTGTTCACGGCCTCAATAGCTCCATTAGTCTGTGGTCTATATATCGATGACTTATGAAAAGCCACATTGTATTTCTCAAGCAGATCCACCACCTCTTTCTTGAAGTACGAGTCGTTATCGAAGATGATTTCGTTTGACACCCTATACCGACAGATGATAATGTTCTTGATGAACTTAGCCACATGCGACGCTTTCAATACCGCATAGGACTGAGCTTCCACCCACTTTGTCAAGTAATCAATCACCACCAGGATGAACTCATGTCCATTTGACCCCTACAGAGAGACCGCACTAATAACGTCGATTCCTTAAACTAAGAAAGGCCATGGTGAAGTCATATTGTAAAGCTTAAATGGTGGTATGTTTATTCGATTGGCATGAATTTGACATTTGTGGCATCGCCGTACAAAACTAATGCAATCCTCCTCCATGGTTAACCAGTAGTAATCTTGTCTAAGGATCTTCTGGGCTAGCATCACACCATTTCCCACACTCTCCTCCGTGGATAGCCTCCATGAGACACTTCGATTCCTCTTCCTCCACGCACAGCTTGTGCATTCCCAGATGACCTCTTTTATACAACTTACCCCCATAGATGATAAATTGGACGGCCAGACGCTGTATTCCCCGTTTGTCCTTGGCATTTTTCCCTAGTGGATACGTCTCCTTTTCCAGAAAGTTCCAAATATCGTAATACCGGGGGTTTTTATCTTGTACTTCATCTATTGCGGCAATAGTCTCATAAGCCGGCATGTATTTCTGTTCAATAATGATTGGACACATCTTTACTCCCAACAGGATGCCTACCATAGAAGATAGAGTTACCAGAGCATTAGCGAACTTGTTGTTCTCTCTAAGCAAATGTGTGAATGTTAGTTTTTCAAACCCTAGAATTAGAAGGTCCAGAGTCTGATGATAAGCCTTGATTTTCTCCTCTTTGACTCTCTAGTCTCCGTTTGCTTGAGAGACAACCAAGTTTGAGTCTCCGATAACATCCAACCTTATTGCTCCTGGTTCTAGGGCGCTTTCTAAACCAAAGAATACACGCCTATATTCTCGCTTCATTGTTGGACACCTTGAATCAAGTTTGAAGGTCAAGGCATATAGGAATCATCATGCCGATTGATGCTCATTAAAGTACATCATCCAAGTTTCCTCTTTGACTTGTAGAATGTCTTCATCTGGTAACAAATATTCCACTGCCTTATCTCCTTCTATTGGGTGGTCTACCAGGAATTCCGCTATAGCTCTTCATTTAACTGACTTACGTGTAACATATTTGAGATCAAATTCGGAAAGAAGAAGCAACCAACGAGCTAGCCTACCTATAAATGCCGATTTCTTAAAGAGATATTTGATGAGATCTAATCTCGAAACCAGGATTACAGAGTGAGCTAACAATTAGTGCCTCAACTTCCTGGTAGCCTATACCAAAGCTAAGCAAGCTTTCTCTAGGTGAGTGTAACGGATCTCGTTGTCTAGCATTTTCTTACTCAAGTAATAGATGGCCTTCTCCACCTTATCTTCAAATTCTTGAGCGAGTATGCACCCTATGGTGGAGTCTGTTACTAACAAATACAAAATCAGAGGCTTCTCCAGCTCTAGTGGCAACAACACAAAGTGATTCTCAGAGGGTACCGCTGACCTGTTCAAAGGCAAACTGACATCGATTGTCTCATCAGAACTTCTTCCCTTTCTTCAGGAGACCAAATAGTGGTTCACAAGTCAAGGTTAATTTGGAAATAAACCGTCTTATGAATTGCATTTTACCCAATAAGCCGCCAAGACCTCTTTTCAAATCCCCGGTGGTGGCATTTCTAAGATGGCTTTGATTTTGAAAGGATCTACTTCAATTCTCCTCGCATGATCAAAAAGCCCAAAGATTTTCCCCGCCGCTACGCCAAAGGTGCATTTTTGCAAGTTTAACCTCAATCAGATTCCCTAATCCGCTGAAAGAATTTTTCTATGGCGTGTAGTGGCCTTCCCACTCTTTGGATTTGACAATCATGTCGTTCACATACACCTCAATCTCTTTGTGGATCATATCATGTAGAATAGTGGTCACAACCCTATGATAGGTAGCCCTAGCATTTTTCTACTCAAACGGCATGACTCGATAGCAGTACATACCCCATGGTGTCGCGAAAGCAGTCTTTTCTCGGTCCTCAGGTGCCATCAAAATCTGGTTATACCCGAGAAACCCATCCATAAAGGAAAACAATGCATGGCCCGCGGTAAAGTCCACCAGCTCATCAATATGCGGCAGTGGATAGTCATCCTTCAAACTGGCTCTGTTCAAGTCTCTAAAGTCAATGCAAACCCGGATCCTGCCATCCTTTTTCGGCACTGGGACGATATTGACCAACCAGGTCGAATACTCAGATACTAACAAAAATCCCGCGTCAATTTGCTTGGTGACCTCTTTGTTGATTTTCAGTGCCCAATCCGGATGAATTCTATGCAGCTTTTGCTTGATTGGTCGGGCCTCAGGGGCAAGAGGGATCCGGTGCGGTATGATCTCAAGGTGAAAACATCTTTGAAATTTTTTAATAAAGCGATTAACCGCTCGCGTTTCTCCGAAGACAACGTGGACCCGATCTAGACTAAGTGCGGATCCTTCAAGATTTACATTAATGGCAATGATTTCATCAAAACAAGGCTTAGCACCCCTCTCCTCCTCTCAATTAATCAAAATTTTCAAAGCCAAAGAAATTCTTCCTTTTCGCTTTCGTTAAAATTTTGAAAGTCTTGGTCAATGCAATAAATAAGCGGCATGGAGAAGTACACAGAATTCATAAAGTTCTCATTCAACAGGTCCAGATCTTCGGTTACAGACTCAAAAGTAAAGCAGAATGAAGACCTAGACAGGACTTTGGTATCAAGGTTACCACCCCCAAAAATACCAGATTCAGATCCCCCGGACTGACTTAAATCTGATCCCGACTCCACAGACTCAGTGGAATCATATTCTGACTCATCCTCCAATTCAGAACTGGAAAGAAAGCCCTCTTCCAGCTGCCAAGTAAGACATGGTGCCCTCGATACATCCAGAATGCCATTGGTTTGGTCCACACCTAGTTCTTCCCTGATCATGGAGATGGTAAAGTTATCCCCCAAGTTCTCTAGGTCGGCTACAGGATCTGTTAGGAGATTGGCCAGTGTTGCCCCTACTCCAGGCTCGCTGTTGTCTGAATCATCTTCCGTGCCATGGCTAACTTTGATGCTTGGTTCAAATTTCTTCCTTATCAACGCCTTTGTAGTCAGCAGATCAAAGAAAATCTTGAACCGGGGACACGCTTCTTTGAGAATTTACCCAAGGCTGGAAAGCCACAAAAAAGGAAATCCTCTCCCTTTCGAACAAAACAGCCGTTGAACGTCCCCTAAATTGGCCTGTGAATGAGCTCATAATGTTTCCTAGCTCTCTTGGCTTTGACTCTGCCCTTCATCTCTTCTCTCTTTCTTATCTAGTCATCTTTGGTGGGCATTTAGCCCAGTCCAAAGGTATGTGTGTTGCACGACACCTCTGTCGATGCTGCAACACTCTTCCATCCATTCTTTCCAAGCCCTATTTCCAAAACATACCGTAGCTTGTTCATAAAATAGATGGACTGGGCACTGACGTACATATCTTCGTCTACGACTAGAATGGTCTGCACTACCCGGGCTTCAGCCATAACGAAGCCCGAGAAGAATACATCTTCATCGCCATGGTTGATTTCTAGGACTGGTGTAGTCACCTCCGAAGGCATGTAGATGGATGAGTTCCCAAAAACAATTGCTACTCTTTCCCTATGAGGATACTTCAACATTTGATAGAGGGTGGAGGACACAGCTTTTATGCGATATAACCAAGGCCTCCCTAATAGTAGGTTAAAGGTAGTCGGCATATCCAGGACGTGAAACTCAATCTCTTGCTTAGCTAGGCCTAGCTGGACTTGCACTTTCATCATTCCCATGACTTCTTTGCTTGTATTGTTATACACCTGTATCACTTGGGCTGTGGGGATAAATTTTGCCGGTTTAAAGCCAATTGCATAGCAGAACCGGTATCTACTAGCACCACTGGCACCCACTTATCCCTGCATTCCACAGAAATGTATAATGGCTTGTTGTGGGCTAAGCCTTCCAACGCCAACTTTTTGTCTGAAAAAGTGACCGTTGGCTTGGCACCACCTGGAAAAACCAGGCCCACAAGTTGCTCGGGCGTAGTATCAATGGATAATTTGGCCTTGTCCATTGCCGACAACACTGCCTGTCGGTGCACCCATGAAGCAATAAGGAGCCCCCAGATAGAGATATCAACTTGGATTTTCTTGAGCTATTTCAGTACTAACTCTTCTTCTAGTTGTTTTTCCTTCTGTTTCTCAGCCTCCTTGTCTTTTCAAGACGTCTCTGCTTGACCAAATGTGATGGCTTAAACTACTAACCACTGTGGGTAAGATTGTCATGACCCGAACCCGCCCCTAAAGGTTAAGGACATAACCGCCAAGAATCATGAGATTACCTACGGCCTCAAATCAAACCAAACGTATTTTAATAGAGTTAATGGGGGCCAAACGGAAGTAATTTAAAACTTTGTCCATAGAGCTGTGCTTGCATGGCACATCATCACAAACCATACATATGCACATTAATAACTCACAACAAAATATGTACTACATAAGGTTCTATATATACAGGATCATATAAGTCTAAGTCAGTCGAAAAACTATATACAACATATTCAAAGACTTCGCCCATATGACAAAATAAAACAGAATGATAAAAAGGTGAAGACGGGTCTCGTGCGTAAGACGCAAGGGTTGACTCTTCAAAACCTTTGTTGTTTCTTACAGACTTCACTGGGGCTCGGTTTGGACTTCTCTTGGCTCACCTACAAACACATGAATGAGCGTCAGCGAGAGCCCAGTGAATAATATCAAATACAGAAGTTATACAAACGATATGTAGAACAACATGCTTCAAATGGCCTTGGGCCCAATTCATGTTTCTAGTTAACATATATACATAATTTAGGTCAAGTGACTGTAGTTCTGAACAAACTGGCCTTTGGCCCATTCAAACTTTCATTTGTGTCAAAACGGCCTTTGACCCATTCAGATGACAAACTGGCCTTTGGCCCATCCATTCGTTCATGTCAAAACGGCCTTCGGGCCACCCATTTATGTCAAATCAGCCTCCAAGCCATTCATTCATGCCAAATGTCTGGCCCATTCATTCATGCCAAAACGGCCTCTGGCCCATTCATTCATGTCAAAACGGCCTCTGGCCCATTCATTCTATTCTCTTATTCAGATCAGACTGGCCCCTGGCCCACTCATTTGGTATACCAAACATTGTCCACCAATCGAATCAATGAACTTATAAAACTTACATAGAAGTAAGCAATTGGACAACAACATATTTCAGATATCTCTGTTAAGATATTACTCACAGTGATCGGTTGGTTGGTTTGCCCTGGAGCTCGACGCTACACATTCCATGAACATAAAAGGGTCACAAACAATTCGATCCGTTCTAAATTCACATTTTCCTCTTTAGGCTTCATCATTATCTCTTTAACTCAATTACAATGCTCAATGCAAGCCTAAGAGTACGTAGAAGTGAAAGAGAATGAAAACTAAACATAGAATGCCTTTTTGAAATTTTTCAGAACAGGGTCCTCGCCGAAGTGGACTTCGCCGAGCGACCCATGAGGTTTGCAAAAGTGTTGATGCATCAAAATTACACTCAAGCGTGAGTATGGCGCCGAGTCAAGGTCTGTTTACATAGCTCTCCGCCGAAAGCGACATCAAAGTTTGCAAAAATTTCATCGAGACGAATTTTACGCCGAGCGGAGGTTCTCCGCCGATCGACATCAAATTTTTCGAAAATCCGTAACATGTTCTTGAGCTCAATTCAACATTCCAATCAACATTTCATGCATATAATAGCTCAAACTTCAAATATACTTGCTAACATGATACAAACACCAAATTACAACATTATGAAGCTCAATTCCATGAATCAAACGCATGCATGGCTCAAATTGACCCAAACTCATAACCAACACATTAAATTCAAACATTCAAGACCAACACCTCCATGGTTTGTGCTTGCATGTGGGAGATACTCATTATTCTCAACTTAATTGGTAAAGAGATGATCAAATACATGGAATTAAACCAAAAATTCAACATGGATCATACACATTGTGCTCAAACATGGAAATTTATAGCAATTCCTTACATGCATGTGTTCTATGACTTTCAATTCAACAAAACCAACTCATTTCTTGCTCTAGATCACTAGTTAATCTTCAATTCACAAAATCACAACTCTAATGCACATGTTAAGGGTTGATTACTCACCTAGGAGCTTTAATCTTCCCAAACTTATGCTTAATTCTTGAGTTACACTCCAAAATCTTCAAGCTTCTTGAGAAATCTTCAATCTCCTACACTCTTTCTCTCTCTAATTTGGCTCTCTCACTCTCTAAGGAGCCCAAAATCAGTCAAATGAAATAAAAGAGAGGTATTGAGTGTATAGTGCCCTTAAGGTAAGTCCCACTAATCAAAAATATCAATATTAAATAATTGGGCACTTAATTAATCGTTCTGAATCTAATTATTTTGACCCAAATCAATTTCCAATTAAATTTCATCAGAGGCTCTAAAAATTACGCTAATCACAATGGCGTAGTCAATTTCGGTTCCGTGGTCGATAAGGCCTTCAATTTAATTTCTAAAGTAGATAATCAAATGATATTCCTACGGTGAATGATAGAAATTCAAAACCACATATTTTCACATAATGGCTCACAAAATCATATTAAACACATAATCATATATTAAGGACCATTTAACATATTACTAATAGGATATCATAGTCTTCCCCTTTAGGAAGTTTGGTCCTCCAAACTTAATTTACCTTCGTCAGAAATAAATGTGATAGCGAGTCACATTTCATCCTCCTTTTCCCACGTGGCATCCGGCCCATAGTGTTCTTTCCATTCCACTTTCACCATTGGGATGGACTTGCTTCTCGCTTGTTTCACTTGTCGTCAACGATTCGCTCGCCATTCAACAGATTCCATATTTTCATCAATAGCTACCGGTGATAATCAATCACATGGAACGGTCTCGAGGTAACCCTCAACATCGGCACATGAAGCATGTTATGGATTTGTTCAATCCCAAGGGCAAAGCAACTCTATAGGCAATCGCCAAGCCTTTCCAAAATCTGAAACGGCCCAATGTAACAGGGCGACAACTTGCCCTTCTTTCCAAACTTGACTTGGCCTTTCATCGGAGATACACGGATGAACACATGGTCACCAACCTCAAACTCAAGAGGTCTTCTCCGAACATCTGCATAATTCTTTTGTCGGTCCTGAGCTGTTTTGAGCCTTTGCCGAATAATCTTGATTTTCTCAGAAGTGTCTTGCACAATTTCAGGCTCAAGTAAAGCTCTATCCCCGACTTCTGTCCAACAAATTGGTGATCTACACCTTCTACCATACAAAGCCTCATATGGTGCCATACCGATGCTGGAGTGGAAGCTGTTATTGTAAACAAATTCCGTAAGTGGCAAATAGTCTTCCCAACTTCCCTGAAAATCCAAAGCACACATCCGAAGCATATCTTCCAAAGTCTGTATTGTTCGTTCTGATTGCCCATATGTCTGTGGATGGAATGCAGTACTGAACCTTAGTTTTGTCCTCATAGCTTCCTGCAAACTCTTCCATAATCTAGATACAAATTTCGGATCTCTATCCGACACAATAGAAGCCGGAACTCCGTGTAAATGGACAATCTCATCAACATAAATGGTAGCCTATCTATAAGCATTAAATGTAGTTTTGACAGGCAGAAAGTGTGCAGATTTAGTCAGTCTATCAACTACAACCCAAATAGAATCCATACCTCGAGAAGTCCGAGGTAGGCCAACAACAAAATCCATAGTCACATGCTCCCACTTTCATTCAGGAATAGGGAGAGGTTGCGAGAGACCGCCTGCTTCGATGTTCACTTTAACTTGTCGACATCAAGACATTTGGACACATTTTCTGCAATCTCTTTCTTCCTTTTAGGCCACCAATACGTTTGTTTCAAATCCCGATACACCCAGATGCATAGCAAATATGGATCTGTGGGCTTCATCTAAAACCCTCTTCTTTAGTTCCGGAATGTTTGGGACGCACATTCGGTTTTGAAATTTTAACACTTCATTTTCAATACTGAACTCTGCCTTCGGACTTGTCTTAAATTCATCTATCACCTTCTTGAGGAATTCTTTCTTTTTCTGTTTCTGCTTGATTTCATCAATGATTGGCGGCTCGGCTGTAATAACGGCTATCAATCCGCCTGCTCACACATTACCACTTCAATTTCAGATTTCAAATTCTTGCAAGATCTCTTTTCGCTCAAGAAGCAAAGCCATACTCCCCGTTGATTTTCTACTCAAAGCATCAGCAACTGTATTAACTTTCCCGAGGTGATACTGAATCTCAAGATCATAGTCCTTTATCAGTTCAAGCCATCTCCTCTGTCACATATTCAACTCCTTCTGTGTAAAGAAGTATTTCAGACTTTTGTGATCTGTGTAGACTTCACACTTTGCCCCATACAAATAATGCCGCCAAATTTTCAAAGCAAAAACAACTGCGGCCAATTCTAGGTTATGTAGTGGGTAATTCTTCATGTCGCTTCAACTCCGGGAGGAGGCGAAGCAATAACCTTTCCGTTCTGCATTAACACACAACCCAAACCCTTATAAGACGCATCACTGAAAATTACAAAAAATTTTATACCTGACGGTAGTGTCAAAACTAGTGCAGTAGTCAGTCTCGTTTTCAGTTCATGAAAGGCAGATTCTCTTTTGTCATTCCATTCAAATGATTGCCCCTTGCGTGTTAGTTAGGTAAGAGGTACAGCTATCTTTGAAAAGTCTTTCACAAATCTTCTGTAATAACCAGCTAAGCCCATAAAACTGCAGACTTCTGTCACATTTGTCGGTGTAGGCCAATTCAAAATTGCCTCTATTTTCTGCGGGTCCACCGAAATCCCTTCCTTGTTGATAATATGCCCTAAGAAAACAACTTCATCCAACCAAAACTCACATTTGTTTAGTTTAGCAAACAATTCCCTTTCCCTAAGTATTTGTAGGACAGCTCTCAAGTGATGTTCATGTTCGAGTCTATCTTTGGAATATATCAAAATGTCATCAATAAAACCATAACAAATTCTAAAGTAAGTTTTAAAAATTTGGTCTATTAAGTCCATAAGTGCTACGTAAACATTAGTTACTCCAAATGGCATAACAAGAAACTCAAAATGTCCATACCTCGTTCTGAATGTGATTTTCTCAACATCCTCTGCCTTTACTTTCAATTGGTGGTACCCGGATCTCAAATCAATTTTAGAAAACACCTATGATCCTTGCAACTAGTCAAATAAGTCATCAATACATGGTAGGGGATATTTGTTCTTTATTGTTACCTTGTTCAATTCCCGATAATCGATACACAGGCGTAGTGTCCCATCCTTCTTTTTCACAAATAATACTGGTGCACCCCAAGGCGATGTGATAGGTCGAATAAACCCCTTGTCAAGCAGGTCTTGCAACTGTTCTTTCAGTTCTTTCATTTCAAAGAAGAGCTATTCTCAGGGGAGTTTTAAAATAGGCTAGGTGCCCGCACAGCCAATAGTAAACTCTATCTCCCTATCTACCAATTCCCCTGGTAATTCATTTGGAAACACATCTGAGAATTCTCTAACGATAGGGATATCATTCAATTCAACATTCATAGATTGTTCAGACAACACATAGCACAGATAACCCTGGCACCCTTTCCTGATCAGTTTACATGCTTTCATTGCAAATATCAAATAAGGTGGAGGCACAATCCCATTACCCATAAACACAATTTCCTTATGTTCTGGTGGTTTAAACACAACCCGTTTTGTCACACAATCAATGGTGGCACAATATTTGGTCAACCAATCCATGCCCAAAATTACATCAAAATGCCTAAAGTTCAAGGGTAACAAATCTACATATAGGATAGCATCCTTAACACGAATATCACAAAACCGGTATATGAATTCACACAATACAGATTCCCCAGATGGAGCAGACACACATAGCAGATATGGCAGTAATTCTAGAGGTCTACTCAGTCTAAATGAAAATGCACATGTCACAAAAGAGTGTGTGGATCCGGAGTCAATTAACACGAAAGCATTCTGATTACATATAGAAATAGTACCTGAGACAATCGCTGGCATTCCGTATCGCCGAACAAGCGTAAAAACTCTCCCTTGTCTCACTAAGATCCCTATGGTAGCAGATCTCAAAGTATTTCCGGCCGGATCAATGCAATTGAGCTAGCAAATTAGTCTCCCACTGCTCGATAAAATCTCTGCCATATGCCCTTGTTTTCCACATTTGAAACAGTTCTCAACACCCTGAACAAACTCCACGATGCTTTTTGCTACAAATATTACACATGGGAGTGGTCTCGAGAAGAATTTGAAGTATTTGAGGAGCCCATGTTTTGCTTTTTTCAAAATTTCTTCTTTGAGAAAAGCCTTGCCTTTTGTTGCTTTTTCCAATGCTTGTTGACTTAGTCTGCCTAGCTATGTTAGCCTCGATATGATGGCCTGCCTAGCACCCCAATGTAGATTTCTAGCTTCAAGACATTCACTCTTTCTAAAATGTCGCCAAGCCCACCTTCAAAATGCCTTGTTTTCTTGTAATGGGTATCAATCACATGAGGTGCAAACCCGCCAATTTAGTGAATTTGGCCTCATACTGCCATACCATACTGTCTTGCCTTAGTTCTATGAACTCTACTACTTTCCTATCCCGAACACATTGTGGGAAGTACTTGTCGTAGAAAATTTCCAAAAATTTTACCTACCAACATCCTTGTGATTTTCTCACATTAACATTCACCATCTTCTTGCCTCGTCTTCTAACATAAAAGTGGCTAGAAGCACTTTCGGTCTCCAAGCAAGGGAACACTTCAAACACTTTCTCAATGCCGAGAACCCATTCCTCATTAACGGATCTAATCCACCATGGAACTATGGTGGTTTCATTTTCTTGAATTTTTGGTGAGAGCTATTATCCGATCATCATTCGATTATCCGCACGGTGCCGAGGTGGAGGTGGATGTAATTGCTACCACTGTTGTTGCCATTCTTGTTGCTGTCTTAAAGTTTATGCCATTTCCTGTATCATCCTTTCCATTCTGTCTATTCTGGCAGTAGAGGACTCCTCTATCTCATCACCTCTTGTTCTCACCATCTGATTAAACTTGCATTAGACTTTGTACAAAAGATTCACAGGTATGCATGTATTAAAAAGTATACATATTCAAATAATTTGCAATGCAAGCAAATCACAAACTTATAACACATAATCGTTCGTATCAAAATAGTTAGGCATATTCTCGATGCTTCCAAATTAATACTTATCACATGAATGTATCCTAGATCTTTTCTAGATGCTTAGTGCTCTTTTGGACAACTGAGTGAGGTAATAACTAGTACTCTGAGACCACTCTGTCAAGACCCAAACAAGGCCTCAAGGGTTAAGGATATAACCGCCAAGAATCATGAGATTACCTACTACCTCAAACCAAACCAAACGTATTTTAACAGAGTTAATGGGGGCCAAAGGGAAGCAATTTAAAACTTTGTCCATAGAGCTGTGCTTACATGGCACATCATCATAAACCATACATATGCACATTAATAACTTACAACAAAATATGTACTACACAAGGTTTTGTATATACAAGATCATATAAGTCTAAGTCAGCCAAAAAACTATATACAACATATTCAAAGACTTCGCCCATATGACAAAATAAAACAGAATGATAAAAAGGCGAAGACGGGTCTCGTGCGTAAGATGCAAGGGCTGACTCTTCAAAACCTTTGTTGTTTCTTACAGACTTCACTGGGGCTCGGTTTGGACTTCTTTTGGCTCACCTACAAACACAAGAATGAGCGTAAGCGAGAGCCCAGTGAATAATATCAAATACAGAAGTTATACAAACAATATGTAGAACAACATGCTTCAAATGGCCTTGGGCCCAATTCATATTTCTAGTTAACATATATACATAATTTAGGTCAAGTGATCGAGTTCGAATAAACCGCCTTTGGCCCATTCAAACTTTCATTTAGGTCAAACGGCCTTTGGCCCATTCAGATAACAAACTAGCCTTTGGCCCATCCATTCGTTCGTGTCAAAACGGCCTCCGACCCATCTATTCATGTCAAAACGGCCTCCGGCCCATTCATTCATGCTAAAACGGCCTCTGGCCCATTCATTCATGCCAAAACGGCCTCTGCCCCATCCATTCATGTCAAATCGGCCTCTGGCCCATTCATTCATGTCTAATTTGCCTCTGGCCCATTCATTCTATTCTCTTATTCAGATCAGACTGGCCTTTGGCCCACTCATTTGGTATACCAAACATTGTCCACCAATCGAATCAATGAACTTATAAAACTTACATAAAAGTAAGCAATTAGACAACAACATATTTCAGATATCTCTGCTAAGATATTACTCACAAGGATCGGTTGGTTGGTTTTCCCGGAGTTCGACCCTACACATTCCATGAACATAAAAGGGTCATAAACAATTCAATCTGCTCTAAATTCACATTTTCCTCTTTAGGTTTCATCATTATCTCTTTAACTCAATTACAATGCTCAATGCATGCCTAAGAGTACTTAGAAGTGAAAGAGAACAAAAACTAAACACAAAATGTCTTTTATAAATTTTTCAGAACAGGTCGGCCGAGCTGACCCATGAGGTTTGCAAAAGTGTTGATGCATCAAAATTACACTTGAACGTGAAGTATGGCGCCGAGTCAAGGCTTGTTTACATAGCTCCCGCCGAAGCGTGAACTTCTCGCCGAGCGACATCCAAGTTTGCAAAAATTTACTGGAGCACGAATTTTACACTCGAGCGGAGGTTCTCCCGCTCAACCGGACATCAAATTTTTCCGAAAATCCAACATGTTCTTGAGCTCAATTCAATATTCCAATCAACATTTCATGCATATAATAGCTCAAACTTCAAATATACTTGTGCTAACATGATACAAACACCAAATTACAACATCATGAAGCTCAATTCCATGAATCAAATGCATGCATGGCTCAAATTGACCCAAACTCATAACCAACACATTAAATTCAAACATTCAAGACCAACACCTCCATGGTTTGTGCTTGCATGTGGGAAATACTCATTATTCTCAACTTAATTGGTGAAGAGATGATCAAATACATGGAATTAAACCAAAAATTCAACATGGATCATACACATTGTGCTCAAACATGGAAATTTATAGCAATTCCTTACATGCATGTGTTCTATGACTTTCAATTCAACAAAACCAACTCATTTCTTACTCTAGATCACTAGTTAATCTTCAATTCACAAAATCACAACTCTAATGCACATGTTAAAGGTTGATTACTCACCTAGGAGCTTTAATCTTCCCAAACTTATGCTTAATTCTTGAGTTACACTCCAAAATCTTCAAGCTTGAGAAATCTTCAATCTCCTACACTCTTTCTCTAACTGCCTCTCACTCTCTAAGGAGCCCAAAATCAGCCAAATGAAATAAAATAGAGGTATTGAGTGTATAGTGCCCTTAAGGTAAGTCCCACTAATCAAAAATATCAATATTAAATAATTGGGCACTTAATTAATCGTTTTGAATCTAATTATTTTGACCCAAATCAATTTCCAATTAAATTTCACTGTAGGCTTTAAAAATTACGGTAATCACAATGGCGTAGTCAATTTCAGATTCTGTGGCCGATAAGGCTTTCAATTTAATTTCCAAAGCAGATAATCAAACAGATATTCCTACGGTGAACAGATAGAAATTCAAAACTACATATTTTCACATAATGGCTCACAAAATCATATTAAACACATAATCATGCTCATTAATGACCAATTAACATATTACGAACATGGATATCACAAAGATGATCTATTTCTCAAAGATACCATGTATAATCCAGAGACATTCTCCCCAATCTTTGTCAGATGGGCCATTGAAATCATTGTCGCCCATCATTCACCGTCAACTACAGATAAATAGTTGTCCTACTCCTCAATCATCTTCGCAGGACAAGTGCCTCTCGTGGCAATACGTAATTATGGTTTTTCGATCGCTTTCCTTTTCTTTCTTTCAAAATGCCTCAATGCCTTTCAAGTATCTCATTGTTCACAACTCCCACTTCCTGGGCTAGGTTTTTCACAGATGTGTCTTTCGGTAATTTTCCTTCCTCATCGACCTTCCCGGCCACAGTTACTATCTCGCTTATTTCCTTTCGCCATCCCGCCCTTCCTTATCCAGCTCATCACTCAGGCATCCGACATTATCAGTAGATCTATTCATGTCGAACCACCCAATCTGTACATATCTCTGATCATGTCCATCAAAGAACTGCAGATTGTTCAAATCTTCTTTGAGATCTGCCAAATCATCCAACCCTTGGTTTGGGCCTTCCTCCCTGACCGTATTAATGTCTGCCAAGATTGGTAACACCAATTTAGGCTTGGTTTGACTAGTTAGCGCAATATAGCAACTTGGATCATATGTCTTTTCAACCAAGTACCTAGGACACTCCAATGATAAGCCAATACCTCTTTCCGAGGCCAGACCCTCCTTTACCACAGGTATTGTCACCACAGTGTGAGGTTCGGGTTGTGGCTTAAATGCGTCCATCATGCACAGATCTATGCCCTCAGGAATGAATAGCATTGGTTTCGGTAGGAAGGAGGGGGTAATATATACGCTAGGGTCATAAGAGGTGGCCAGTGTATGGATAAAGTTGAGGTTTCGGGGTGGGGGGACTTGATTATGGGCTAGGAGTGGATTTGTGGTTATATTTGGTTTCTGAGGTGGAGCGATGACTTGTTATCACGAGATCTTGGATCTCATGACGCAAACGGTAGCACCGGGTCTGTGTCATGACCTTGCTGGTCGTGGAAAGCACAATATTTTGCGAGTTATGCTTGGGTGGAAGAGGATCGAAGTGGACGAGGTTCTAAAGGTTTGAGGTGTCCTTGACCAACACTTGCATGGCTTTGGAAAGGGTCATCTATAATTGGTTAAAAGTCCTCCGGGTCGAGTAGGATTAGATGATGTTTGTGATCCTCAGACATGTAAAAGGTCAAGAATTTATCATGGTGACAACACTTACGTCCGATGGCTCGCAGCTTGTGCTACCACCGCAAGATTGGAACTACGAACAAACGACCTTTTGCTCGCTCCTCCTACTTCATTCCATTTTCAATTTGCACTCCCATTTCATGAAGTTTTGTAAATGTAAACAATGGAAGCATAATCATTTTCGCAAACAACTTGCCATATAAATTTCGAACGACCATTCTGATTTGGTCCTTCTCTGAAGGCCTCGTGGTCATCATCTAGGCTTTATCTCTCCATCTTGTTACAAACTCAGAGAAACTCTCCTTCGACTCTTGACGTGTTTCCTCGCGATCATGGGTTGTGACCTCAATCTGCGTATTGTAAGAGTATTGAGCAGTGAAGGCTTCAGCTGTCTCTTCCCAATTCTATTTGACAGAATCTTCCAGCTTAGCTTCCCAAATAGCTGCTATCCCCGACATGGTGCGGCCAAAGAAACACAACTTCTATAATCTAATTGGGCCCATCAGCCACAAGATATCGGAAAACAGTCGTAAGGGAACCATCATATTGCTGGAACCGTCAAAACGATCAATGTGTGGCATTTTAAACCGATCTGGCAAGGTAATAGCAAAATCAATGTATCCATTCTCCATGTCCAGGATGGAGTTAACCCTTTGTGCTCTTTTGAATAGCTCTCCAATTTGTTGACCTTGAATGTAGTTGGGTCAACCTCGAACTTGAACAGAGCCTCAGATGATAAACCGGGCTTTGGAAGTTTGTGCTAGGATTGTCTTTGTTGGAATGCCCTAGTTTTCTTGAACATTGGCAAGATAGCAGTGGCACCGCAGTGGATAGTCATGGGGTACATAGGATGCAGAGGTCATAGCTTGCCAGGTTGCTATTATTGTAACCTGTTATGACCTCACCGACAGTCAGAACCTCGCCTAACAAAGATCATGTCAGAGGGTCTCTACTGTTTGTTGCAGATGGAGTAGCACCTTCATAATGGCCGGGATACTGTGCCATTGAATAGGTAATCGGTTTCGATCGAAATGGATGACTACTTGAACTAGATCAACATAGGTGAGCTAAGAGGTGATTGCTGTAAAAATTGGACTGGTGAACTCTATCTGGTTCTCCTATGTCTTGTAACTGGTGAGAGTGAGGTAAACATAGGTTATCCCCAATCAAGATCCCTGGCTTTGCAAAGCCTTCCGACTCGGGTCCAGAGTACTTGGGGGATATCCGAACTTTCTAAAGCTATGGTTTTTAACTACCTAGCAAAAGAAAATAAAGAAAAGAACAATAATCAGAAACCATACAACACCTCAGCTAAGATGTTGTCAACACATACATGCTCAAAGCTGTAGA
Organism: Camellia lanceoleosa; assembly: GCA_025200525.1. NCBI lineage: Eukaryota > Viridiplantae > Streptophyta > Magnoliopsida > Ericales > Theaceae > Camellia > Camellia lanceoleosa. The sequence continues at coordinate 10,175 of JANUSC010000709.1, read as the reverse complement.
ACAGTACTCAATACTGAATTCTGCCCTAAAACAGATACAACCTTGGAACTGATACCCACATTCCTGTACAGTTTCACTGTAAAGCACATACTAGTTAAAAGAGAGCCAAAACACTCCAATGGGGGGTAGGGTTACTTTGTCCTAGTTTTGTCATAAACTAGGATTCACTATTACAAACAAACGGTTTCACGCAATCCTACATACGGGAGAGCATCCTGTCCTAGTTTGGAACAGTCACTATGGCTTGACTATATGCAGCTAGGCCAAATGATCAAAGGGGGTACCTCAGCAAGATTTACCTAATATACCTCTCATACCTAACACCGAGAAGTGAAAGGAGGATCAAGCGGTACAGCGGTAATCCAAATCCAAGGGTTGTGTTTCCAACATGGCAGAGCCCATGACTAGTCAGCCTTTTGGCAAGCTTTTGGACAAGCCTCTGGCAAACCATCCATGAATAACAAATGACAAACACAGTGACTTAAGCGCACCGATGCAAATGCAATGCAAAGAACATATAAGTATAGATAAAATTTCACATCATGAATTTTGAGTCAAGTTCTTTAAACTCTCCAGTAGAGTCGCCAGAAATTACAGTTTGCTTTTCATGCTTCTTTTGGATACGACTAGCCCTACAGTTCGAACTCCCGTGGTTCTGAATCTGATTCCACAAATACAACGTAAAATAGATAAACAAAAATGAGTCCAAATCCAGCAAATCTTTTCAAAAATCAATTTTAAATCAAAATGTCAAAATGGATCGCTTGGTTAGATTACGAGAAGCCACCTAAATATTTTTTGGGAAATTTAGGAATCTCGTGACTTCGCCAAAGGCCACGTGTTCGCTATCACCAAGATTGTCTTGGCTCGGGAACTTAGGTACGAGAGAGGAAGGTCATGAACTGAACACCCCACTCGCCCGATCAAAAGATCGGCCTCTACTAATCATGATGTGATTCTTATTTACATTATATGCTCTTGTTCCGATATATTAGCTATTTTTACTATGTAACGCACACAAGCATAGACTAATTTGCAAGAATTGGAACTCTTTGATTTCATGTTTATTTGAAAATTGTTTTGAATACACGTCACTTAAAAAAAAGTGAGTTTGTATGTATACTAATCAATTTATTCCAATTCAAGCAATTAGCCTTCATCTTCCGACATTCAAACAGATATATCACTTAAGCAACTAGCCAAATGGAATTTATGCTTTAATGACATGGCAACAATCACACGCATGCATTATGCTAAAGCAATCAAATGCTCACCTAGTTCTCCGAGCCAAAACAAAGCAAAATAATTAGAAAACATGCATGTCTCTAACTAATGCAAAATGACTAATGCGACACATATAAGATGCAATTAATTGGCTCGGCTACTAACATGGTATTTGAATCAATTTGATAGCATGCGGTCTAAGCACATATTCAAAGAATTTAAGAAATAACAATGCTTTGTTAGAATGATGAACCGAGCTTTGATGCGTGCAAGACAAATGGATGCAAATCATGGAAAATGCTAAGAAAACATGATACTCTATACTATCATCATAAGCAGAGAAATAAAAGGGAGAAAGAAATTGGGGTTAGAAGACATACACACTTATTACATTGTTTTCCCTCGTAGAAGAGGGTCCGAATGAGTGCCTGAATGTCCGACCAAGTGAAAGAATAAATAACTAACTAGCTAAGCTAATGAACTAACTAGCTAAATTATTACAACAAAGGCTAATAAGGAGTGACAACTAACTACCCAATGAACCATTACTACAACAGCACTAATTATAATAATTAATTACAACAAGGATAATTTATAACAACAATGCTTACAATAATGAATTAAAGCAATGCATGCACATCAAAGAGGACAAGTTTTAGAAGCCACTCTGTCTGCCTCCTTGGGAATCGCCTTATTTCACCTTCACCACTTCTATTTCGCAAAAACACACCGCATAAAACATTAGGGCCCGGCCGTCCCTATTGAGGCTTGGCCGGGTCCAAAGACAACTGGGCGTGCCCTAATTTCATGCAAAACCCTATTTTTGTGCTCAAGGAAAACAATGCGCATAAAATGTTTCTAAGCTCATTTGTCCCTTCTACTCTTCTCTATCATGGAGAGGTTCAAGAGAAGAATGAAGTTGGTTCCAAAACCCTCAATAAGCAACTTGATCACTTGATGATTTCAGAGACAATCGGACAAAAATCAATCAATGCTATGTTTAACCACTTTTCTCACCTATCATGAAGTAAGCTCAAAGAGGAGGGTAGAGATTCTTCCAATTCATCAAAACATCATGAATTGATGTATAACGATTCTTGACACAATTGATTCGGCATAACGTCCGACCGGACACAAACAATCCAACTCATTTTCTTTGTATTGGTTTCATCGATTTTAAGCCCATTTTATTCGTCATTTCCATTCTTTAATCAATTTGTCCGAGGTGATGATTAAGTCCACTAAACGAGAAGCGATTCTTGACATGAAAGAGAGCCTATGCCTTGACGATGAATCTCTGTAGAGATTAAGCCATTAAGGATAAGTCCTTTTTCCATGCCTTGAACAACCGTCAATTTTTTGAAGTAACTCTCAAACAAAAGAAAAGAAGAAAAGAAGTGATTACGCAAAATTGATTATTAGAATGGGACTTTTGGCACAAAAAACTAAACAAAGAAAAGCAATCAAAGCATGGGTGACACAACACAACAAGCTAGATATTTGAACTTCCAACACAACAAGCTATATGTTCAAAGCATACACTAATTAAATAAATTAGGACAGCCCTAAAAAAGTCCCTACTATGTGAAAAACAGTCACCAAAACTTGTGTTAAAGAGCACAAAAAGTTAGATAATAGCAAAAAGATACAAAACTAGTAAACTAGAACAAGGAGGGGTAGCTAACCACCCCCCTCCCCCACTTTTGGGACTTCAAACCATGTTTTAGCCTTTTTTTAAACTCTGAAAATCAGTTTAAAATTCAAAGAAAATAAGTGTAAAAACAAAGGGTTGAGCTATGAAAGTAGGTACAAGTAAGGCTGTTAATCCTCACCACCTTTGGTAGCTTATTCAAACCCAAGTTTCAACACTTGACATAGATTCAAAATAGCTCAAGAACACAAGAAATAGCTAAAGATGAAGTGAAATGAAAGCAAGAAACAAAAGTTACAAGCTTATACCTCTTAAATGGAGTAAGCTTTGATTGTTGAGCAAACTCAATCGTAACACACTCTCAAGGTTGAATTATGATTCTCAAGGTTCAACCATGACCCCAAGGTGAAGGTTTAAAGGTGTGTATGGTGTATAACTAGGACTCAAAGATGGCAAGCTTGCTCAAAGATGGCTTGCACAAGAAGAAAGAGCTCTCAAATGAGTATATAAGCTCTTTGGAAATTGTTCAACCTTCAAAACAGAGATATAACCTCACATTTATAGAATTTGAGCAAAATAGATAAAAAATATCTTCAAAAATAGATAGTTGGGTTCTCGCCCAAAACAAAGGTTTATTGCTACTAAGGCACGACTGCCCAAATGGCCTCCGTTGACTCTAATAAGGCACGACTGCCTCAATGTACTCCTATTTCTTTGCTTCAAGCTCAGCGTAAGGTGGCCCAATGGTCTGAAAAGGGATCAATAAGGATGAGCAAGGTAAAAAAGAAGGTGTTGGGCCTATTTTAAAGCCTGACCTTGGAGTCCTTCGTTGATCATTCGAATCACACACAATGTAACTTTCATCATCAAGTTCATACACCCGAGTCTTACAAACAAATAACAATGAGGTGTCTATAGTCATATATAGTATCGAACTAGTTATGGGTTATGTATATTGTGGTTTGTTGTAAATTGAGTAAATGTGTATATATATATATAAGTGTTGAGTAGAAATAAAGATACTTTTGAGGAAATTGTGTATATTAAATATAAGTGAGAAATTGCATATTATATAAGTATAATATGGAGCATCATGATTATATATATGTATGAAGTATATTAATTGGAATTAAATAAATTACCTACTTGACTATATGTTCATCCCATGTTATTGAAATTTTTTCTGGTAACGATGATGAACCACAACCATGAGTTGGCATGGAAAGTGAGCACGAGCTAGAGAAATCTTTTATTTGTAGCCACGAGGGGTTGAATGCCATATGTGTATAAAGGGTTACACCTTCTTTCTTTTGTTGATATAAGTTTGAAGGCACTTTTAATTGTCATTGTATTTCGTAATTCTTATATATTGAATAGGTGTTATATATTTGTGAGACCCAAAAAATCCTCTCACATGGATTGTTGAAGAGATCCAATGAAGTGATGAGCTTTGTCCTATAAATTTGGAAAGTTAGACATACCCAATCGGGGTTGCTGGTCGGAGACATTCCGATGATAACGTTAGCAACTTGAATCAAATAAAGAAGATGAAGAACTGAAGAGTAGGTGTGTGTTGTGTCACAGAGAGATGAGGCATACCTCTTTTCCATGGGATGCCTCCCTTTATATAGATAGGTGCGATATTTGTTTGATGGGCTTTCTTGTTTAGGTTGTGCCAATTGTTAGGACTTGTTTGGGTCACCCCTTGGATTGCTAATGGCATGCCCTAAAATTTTCTAAATGACTATTTGCCATTTTTTCTACCATTTCTTCTTTCTATTATCATGATTACATTCTACAATTTTCCATCATTAAATTCTACCTGAACATATTCTTATTGAATGATGATATATAAACATAAATTTTATATAGAATTTTCAAACACAATGATATAACTTAATGGTGACCTTTCACTTTAATACAAAACATCTATAAGCATGATTTATATTTATTTACAATATTACTATCATAACATTTTTATGATATTTTTATATAAACTTTTATATATGACTAGAATTTTTCATTTTTATTTCCACCATCATTTTTCTTTTTTGTCTATTCATCGACATATATTATAGTATTACCAAACACTGTCATTCAGATTTATTACAATATTATTGAATTTTTTTGTATTTGGTGAATTTAAAAAAAATCACAAAATCTTATACTTCTTAAGTATATCTAGATTAGGTATTTCTAAAAAAAAAAAAAATGCTTAAAATATTAAAAAAATACTAAAAATAAATATATATATATATATATATTGTGTGCGTTAAACCAAATAAGATAATTGTTAGTTCTCTTGAAATGATATGAACAAAATATTAGCATTATTTTATTATTTTATATGTATAAAGGCTAAGGGGCAAATATGTCATTTTAATCTGATAAGAGGGTAAGTGTAATTTTTTAAACATGAGGGGAGAATTTGTATTAAACAGAAATCTTAGGAGGTGTTAGTGTAATTTACCTCTTTTTTACTGTTCATTTTTTTAAAAATTTTTTTGCTCGACTCTTGTCCTCAACTAAAGTGTGGTTAGTGGAAGAATGTGCTTAGCGGGAGAATGCGCTCGACAAAAGAGCTTGGTGAGGCTATGATTGTTGAATATGCACTCGGATATCGAGTAGCCTTGTACGAGGTATGACACTGCCAAATAGCTTTGTAGCTTTGCTGAGCAATCTTCCATGAATTGTGGTATTGTTGAAATGCACATGCATCGAATGCCGAGTAACTCTTCAAAGTGGAGAAAAGTCTCAATGTTATACTCAAAGCGATGAATCGAGTGTGTACAGACAATGCTACTTTGCTGAAATAAGCCGTCTAGAACCATGATAAATTTTTTGGGCCAAGATAGTTGGGTCGGTAACTCCTCTCAATTTCTTATCTTGCCAAAATTGTTTGGTTGGCAATGGTTGGCAACTTGGCTTTTTGTCTTGTTGAGACATTTGGAAGGCAATTCATCTTGGTTCTTTGATTTGCTGAAACACTTGGTTGGCGACTCCTCCACCTTTGGCTCGCCAAAAAATAAAGATTGCTGATAATAATGCTAGAGAGAGGGAGAGAGAGGTGTGGTCGGCCTATAACATCTTATCTGTGAGCGAAACAAACAAGTCACCAATAAAGAGGTACTGTTGCTAAGGAGTTTGATGGTCAACCTAAATAAAGTGCCGACTAATAGCTATTAGTACTTAGCATTTAGAGAAAAAGGACGTTTAGTTCGGCTGTTATGCTCGATCATTCCCGAGCTTCAAGATGCTCTTGACACCATGCCCATGATCATTTATCTCTGTTCGACCATAAAGTAACTACCTTATGCTCAAAAAATAATTGCTTAATTTGTATGCAATTGTTGCTAACAATGCTCAAATTTTGCAATTTATTATTATTATTATTATCAGTCGTAAACTTTAGCCAAACAAGTTGTTTTGGAAGAGTGAGTTGTTGAATTTTCAAGTTGAAGTTATGTTGAGTTAAATGGGTCTTTCAATTTAATAGTTATTCCGGCCTCATTTTGATTACACTGAGAGGACAATTTTGATGAACATCTCTTGATTAACAAACTAGTTGTTTGGACATTTCCACTATTTTTCCTTGGCAACCTGTGTTGTTTTGCTGGCCAAATGACTTTTAGAGAGAGAAAACAAAGACCAAAGTTTGAATTCCATAGAAATTGTTAGTATAGGTACATGTATGTATGTCAAGAATCAACTTTAAAATAAGTTTTAAGAGGCAAAGAATAAATAAATAAATAGACAAAGACCCAGGGGTGAGTTTGGTTGAGCAACCTTATTGAATTGTCGAAAAGATGCTCCCTCCAAGAAAAATGTGAAACCCATTCTTAGAGACAGAAAATGGAGATGCAATGGTATATAAAATAGGAGCATATTGTTTAAAAATTAACTACTTTGAACGCTTGTTATAGATATGGAGGTAGAGCATTAAATTGCAATATATACATGTACATATTTATTAGAATTAATAGTTTAATAGATATATTTTTAGAGAGAATGATTCTTGTCATTCTTGGTTTTATACTCATGGTGAACAAAGATATTGCCATCATTCATCAGAGCACAAGCAGCTTATAAAATCATGAAGATTAACTAATGATGGCAAATTGATCAGAGTCCCCGTGAAGGTGTTTATCATGCAAGAATATACAAACCGGAAGAGAAAATTAAGTGAGTTTGAACCAATGTTCTATCCATATATTTATAGCATACATGGTGGCTTTTGATCAATGGTTACAACCATTGAAATTGAATCTTCAAACCCAATGGTTACCATGTTTCCAAACATTGTGACTTTTCATTTCAAACTCAAACTTCCAGTTGCTTCTTCTTGCGGGAAGGTATGAATCACCATCTTTTGGGTTATGATTCGCTATGAGAAAATCCACCATATTATGGTGTGAACACCTCTCATACCTTCATCTTCCAGTTGATCACACTATAATATTAGTGGTAATACCTGAGTTAGGTATGTTTACCCAAAATTTTGCCTCATGCCAACTTTTATCTATGAAATTACGTTATAGATCGACGTCCGATTTTGATTTGGCCATATGTGCACACATTTTGCCATCAATCTAATCAAGATTGTATAAATGTGTTCTCCTACTGACAACACATTCCAAATGACTTCAATTAACTATATTTCAAGTGAACGGCATCAATATTCAATATTCAGTGTTGGGTTTATAGTCCATACCCAATCACCATTGACGACTTCAGCCGCACACATTTCTCATGTGTCGACCTGCACTGAAATTATTGTTAAGTACTTCCTTTAAGGCCCATTTCTGAAGGTTTTCGTTAACACGCCTTATCAATGACTTTTTTGCTGATCAAGCAAACAACATCATCTAGTCAGCATGTTACATATCATGGACTTTACATCTTATGCTAACTATGATGTTCAATTCGTCAATTCTCTACCTCATTTCCCAAGCACATGTTTCCATGCAAGATAAAGTCGATAACATCGGTTATCCAGTGTCCCTAGATTCATCCAACTATGCTCTTATATAAATAGCTAAACCACCTAGCTAGACATTTTAAATCCTATATTCGCTACATGTTCTCCTAATTTTTCTAGAGATAACCCTTTGCTCATAGGGTCAACCACCATCTCTTTTGAGGGTATATAGTTGACTTTGATTTCTTCCATTTTCACTATATCTTGAATATAGCGTATAATTTACATCAATATGTTTTCCTTAGAGCCATTTGCTCCACTTTTTATTAATGAGATGGCGGATCGATTGTCACAAAACATATTGACCGTCCGGTAGGTATACCTAATTGTAAACTATCAACAAATTGTTTTATCCAAACCACACTATTCACGATTGTGCTACAAGCCATGTATTCAAATTTCTTCCATAGTGTACTTTGTAACACAACTCGTTTCTTACTTAACCAAGAAACTATTGTTCCACCAAACAAGAACACATGACTACTAGTAGATTTTCTATCATCTACATCTCTTGCAAAATCTGCCTAATGTATCCTTTGATGTCTAGATCACACAAACCAAACATAATTTCAAATTCTTAGTGCCTTTTAAATATCTAAATATTCTTTTGATTGCTTGTCAATATTCTTACCTAGATTAGATTGAAACCTACTTACTAATCCGATCGCATGACAGATGTTAGGTCTTGTGCTTGTCATAGCATACATTAAGTACCTATTACCTAAGCATATGGGACATCTTTCATTTCTCAATTTCAAACTTAGTTTGAGTACTCATACTTTTACTAAGACGTTGTCCCTCACAAATAGGTGTGTTTAAAGAATTACAGCTTGTCCATATTAAATCTTTTGAGCACCTTTGTCTAGATATTTTTCTTGATCTAGATATAATAATTTTGAAATTTCTATCTCTTGAAATTCTAATTCCTAGAACATAGGTTGTAAGACCCATGTCTTTCATTTCAAATCTAGATGCCAAGAAAGTTTTGATTTTTATAATCATATCTAGATAACTTCCGCTAACAATATGTCATCCATGTATAAAGACAATATTGCTAACTTGTCATCATTTTTCCGTATATAAACACAATAATCTAATGGACTCACAACATAGCCTATTTCTAAAATGAATTTCAAGTACCATTGTCTTGAAGATTATTTGAGTCCATACAAGGATTTTTTGAACTTGTAGACTTTATCCTCGTTACTCTTGGATCTCGAAACCGCCAAAGTTACATTATATAAATTTTTCTTTTAATTCTCTATTGAGAAAAGCTATTTTAACATCTAACCGATGCAATTTAGATCCATCCTAGCTATGACTACTTTTAGAATCCTTATTGAGGGAAATTTTGCAACATGTGGAGAATATGTATCCAAGTCTATTCTAGGTTGTTAAGTGAATCCTTGGCTACTAACTTGGCCTTTTTGTTTGTCCAAACTCCCATCTATTTTGAATTTCTTTCTAAGAACCCCCTTACAAACTAATGGCTTTTCCTTTCATTTGGGAGATCATTTAATTCTAAACATCATTTTTCTTGATCGAGTCAAGTTCTTTCATTCATGCCTCAAGCCATTGTGTAGCCATTGCTACTCATTGCTTCATTATAACTAGTAGGATCATCTACTAAGTTATTAAGTTCTTCAACTTGAAAAACATAATAATCTTTTCAAAATGTAGATGGACGTCTTGCTTTCTTACTCCCACTTATCTTAGGATTTGAAGCAGTAACGCACCGCCATGTAGGTGTCGCTTTCTCCCATCATAGGTGGTTCAGGAGAACTGCAAAGTTAGTGACAAAAATGAAAAGAAGAATCCAAGATGCTTCTGAGAGCAATTCAATTTGTTCAATAGGAGTAACAAGATCAGAGATTCAAGCAAAATAGCATCTCTACTTTCGACAATCCACGTCGGATGGTAAAACGATAACCACTCCCATTTTCAACATAGCCAATAAACTTGTATTCCAAGTTTTACTTCCCAATTTATCCCTTTAAAGATTTGGGGAATAAACACATGTGCTTTACATCCCCAAACTTTGGAGATTTAGAACATTAGGTTTAGTACCATTCCAAAGATTCATAAGGAGTTAAAGGTTTGGCTTTTGTTTTGACTCTATTTAATATGTACGCGGAAAGGACAAGGCTTTCCACCCCCACCCCCCAAAAAAAAAAAGAATAGGAAGATTAAGATGAGCCATCATAGACCTTGTCATTTCCATTAGAGTATGATTTCGCCTTTGCAATCCCATTTATTGTGGTGTGTATGGCTTTTGTAAACAAATGTTTGATGTCATTATCCTTATAAAAGAATCCATAGCTC